>FR989978.1:1980825-2270655 GCA_905404175.1 Anthocharis cardamines
AAGGAAAATTACTACTTATAATTTTTTCGATGTCAACCCGTTTTTCATCTTATTCGACTGTACAGTATCTCGACGATACCCTTCGATGCGCAAGGTACGTAGGTACCAAACGCGCCAACGAGCCGGTCAAAACCTCGTTCATGACGTTTCAGTCATGTAACCCAACTGCTCGTTTGACCGATCTATAATAAAAAACAGCGTGATAAATTATTTATTTGTTAATGATTTAAAAAAAATGTAGTTTATAATATACCGACTTATATCGGCGATAGAACTTGGCAGAGAGATCATTTCTATTTATTTATATTTACAAGCCTATTGCATTTGTTGTATCTATATTGTTTAACGATGTACCACAATTTTAATCATAATATAATTATATATATATATATATATACATATGTATATATCCCCTATGTCCAACCCATCCATATTATAGGTCATATTTTTTATGACATATAATTTCGTTAAGGCAATACTATTTACCTTTTTATGGTTGCAAGCCGGGCTTTTGGGCTTCTGTGGTGGGGACCACTGGTATTACAGCCCATATTTTACTAAATCTGAATGCGTTCATTTAACTACTGTTAGCAGCGACATCTACCGTCTTTTTTATGTCAGATATCGACAGATGAGCATGAGGTTCACTTGACGGTAAGTGATACCTCAGCCGCAGAACATCAGGCAATGATGAGCTGTTGACCTACATTTTACTTCGAGTATTCGGAAATCCATAGACTGAAACCAAAACGCTTAATGTGCACTTCACGGTTTTTCCATCTATGAAAGGTGGTTCGTTACCAGGTCGGAATTTCGATATTCCTCCCATCCGATCTATGCCCGAAGTTACCAGACGTGGTGAAAACATGCTCACAGAAAATTATAAACATGTCGTCCCGGTGGGATTCGAACCCACGACCCATCGATGCGCACGGCACCAGCGAGCCCATTAAAATCAGCGTCTGCGCCTTTAATCAGTATAAACACGTGAATAATCCTGAATCGCGCTATATTTTACCATTTTTCCAATCTTTTATAAGTTACGAAAAAAAAATCACCTTCCATGTTTATTAAAAAGGTAAAATAAATAAAACAAATTGTCTAAAATTACTATTTAATTATCATTAATAGATGTACAAAATTACTTTTTATAATAAATTATTTTAAACTTAGTTACAAATCGACACCAGCAATTTTTCCTAAGCTAGCATGAAAAAGTATATTTTACGCCAGAAGATTTTAAAGACAAATTGTGATTACTTTTTAACCTTTCGACCGCTTGTGTCGCATTAATCCGACAAGTATTATCGTGCCCCTACCGCCCGTGTCGTATTTCTGCGACAGAGAACTATTTATTGATATTATGTTTGTCCTATGAGGCTATGAACTGCGTACAACTAAAATGATTATTCATTAGTTCGTACTTTGTAGCAGGGATGTTACGGACCTTCGATTTCGGTTCCGAAAAGTCGGAACTTCCGATTGATTTTGCACTTCCGATTCCGATTTCGGTTCCAATAAATTTGAATCGGAGGTCGAAGCACATCGGCGGTGGTGGCCGCGATCAGCGGCATTTGATTTAATTAACTTCTGTGTAAAATTTAAGAAAATTAGTTCGTTTTTATATATCACACCTAGGAAGGTGTTTACTTTTTTGAACTGATACGAATGAAACTGATGAATAATGTTTGTAATTTTATTTTATTACACATCTATCTTTTGTGTCTGCCTCCGATTCCGGTTTCGGTTCCGATTCCGGTTCCGATAAACCAAATTTAAAAACTCCGATTCCGAATTCGGTTCGGGTAAAACAACTTCCGTAACATCCCTACTTTGTAGTCGGGCGCTAGAACTACGGCAATTGATATTTAGCCAAGCGATTTAAAGGTTATTTATCTTAAATAATTTAAAAGATATCACAATATGGCTTAACTTATAATTTATATAAAAATAAGTCGGGTTTTCCTTCCTGACGCTATAACTCCAGAACGCACGAACCGATTTCCACGGTTTTGCATTCGTTGGAAAGGTCTAGGGCTCCGTGAGGTTTATAGCAAAGAAAATTCAGGAAAAATTTCAACAGAAAAGCGGGAAAATCTTTTTTCACATACAGCGGTGGGCAAATGGGCATATTCCAATCTAAGAATAATTGTATAATTTCGAAGCCAATATTTTGGCAGAACAACGTCTGCGGGGTCCACTAGTCATTTATATACTTAAAACCAGGGATTGAATACCGGTTAATTTACTATTGGAGTTATACCGGTATAATAAAGGTTTTTGTTAATATTCGTTCGTTTTTATTCATATTTACTGAAAAAAATTACTGTGGTAAGTTTAGTGTGTATTACTCTTTAAAACTAATATCATGGTATCTCAGTCAGACACGTATTTTGGAAAATAAAAATTAACCGGTTTCAGTCCCTGCTTATAACTTTTAAATTATCTTAAATAATTTATAAGTTATCATAATTTTTCTTTGAAATCTTCTGGCGTAAAATATACTTTTACAAGTTAGCGTAGTATAAATTACTGGTGTCGAAATGTTGTAATACAACACATATACAATCCACTTGAGTATCTATTTGACATTTTTTTTATAGTATTGGGCAGGCGGCTCACGTGATGGTAAGTGATCACCGCCGCCCATACACATCCGCAACACCAGGGGGCTCGCAGGTGCGTTGCCGACCTTAAAATACATATCCATCTGCCAAAAAGGGATAACCGCCATTCCATAACTTTAAAGAAAAGTAATTTAAAATTCGGAATAAACAAATATTGAAAAAACTAGCGGGCACGAAACCCTAACAAGCTTAGAATATTCAACAATAATGCATTAAAGTCTATTAATTTGAATGCTACCAAGAAAAACGATTGGTGTAATAATAATAATTACAAAAAATCTATTATTTCTGTAAATTTTAAAAAGATATTTAATAAAACCTAATTAAAACTTCAAACTCAATTTTCTCAAAATGGCAACCATGTTGGTTGACACTATTGTTTAAAAGCGTCCAGTTATAATACTATTTGATGCTCCGATGTTTCATTTTAAACCTTCCGCCGTCGCGACGCTCTAAAAAAACTAGCGATTAATGAAACATACCAATTGATGCAGAAAAAAAGGCAAATAATAAGAAAAAAATCCAAAAAATTTTAAATAAAAGTAGAAAAGTAGACTACTTTGCCAAAAATGTCGCTTATCCCTTTTTGATCCACATAAATAGCGAGAAAGTCTTTCGTAAATTAAAATCACTAAGCGACATATCTAATTATATTAATATTAAAATAAATAATATTGTCTTTTGTAAACGCGAGTATCATACTTTTAAAATTAACTAATTTGTCATACTTTATATTATTTTTTGTTTTACTTTAATTTCAAATTTAAAGCTTACGTGGGAGGAATATCGAAATTCCGATCACCCAAAGTTACCAGACGTGGGGAAGACATGCTGACAGATAAATTATAATCATGTCCCGGCGGGATTCGAACCCACAACCCATTAAAAAGTTGCTAAAAACATCACGTGATTATTGGAAGACCCATAATCCATAAGTTATTTCACTATAGATTTGAAGTTAAACAAAAAATTATATGTTCATATCTATGATATAATAAATAAATATCAATGTAAGCATGTCTGTCCTCTGAGCACTCATAAAATATTCATCCAATTATGATGAAACTTTAGTGAGTTGTTCTTCATACGCCCGTGAAGAATCCAGGCATAATAATATTTTTTTTTCTTTACACTAGCGAATTTAATAATAAATTAACTAATCTGAAACTTCTTTCAATAAATATATGCTATTATATTTAGGATCCTTTCTGACGGTTCGACATAATATCTCCATGCAAAACTTTATAAACATCGATTCATCATTTCATCATCAATTAATAATTAAATATAATCTTATAAAACTTAGCCTTACTAACGGAAGTTGAGACTGGAAACGCTCGGCAAATTTAAAAATATTTATATGGCAACCCCAATGAAAGCACTGGAATAACATAATTATAAATTAATACAAAAGGATAATGTTTACTATCCGATTCAAATAAGAATAGGAACGTCAATGACCTCTACCTGTCAAATGTCATTTTAAAAGTACAGTTTGCAACAAAAACTTATTTGCAAATCAATAACGGTTTATTTCTTTGTTTAATTGAGTCTTACTTAAATTGAAATTAAAAAAAACCTTAATGCTTTACATAAATTAGCTAAATATTATATTTAACACGTTCACGCCGGTGTGTACCACCGGTGGCTCGCACTAGACTGTCTCATCGGGCGGCGCGTACCACCGGTGGCTCGCACTAGACTGTCTCATCGGGCGGCGCGTACCACCGGTGGCTCGCACTAGACTGTCTCATCGGGCGGCGCGTACCACCGGTGGCTCGCACTAGACTGTCTCATCGGGCGGCGCGTACCACCGGTGGCTCGCACTAGACTGTCTCATCGGGCGGCGCGTACCACCGGTGGCTCGCACTAGACTGTCTCATCGGGCGGCGCGTACCACCGGTGGCTCGCACTAGACTGTCTCATCGGGCGGCGCGTACCACCGGTGGCTCGCACTAGACTGTCTCATCGGGCGGCGCGTACCACCTGTGGCTCGCACTAGACTGTCTCATCGGGCGGCGCGTACCACCGGTGGCTCGCACTAGACTGTCTCATCGGGCGGCGCGTACCACCTGTGGCTCGCACTAGACTGTCTCATCGGGCGGCGCGTACCACCTGTGGCTCGCACTAGACTGTCTCATCGGGCGGCGCGTACCACCGGTGGCTCGCACTAGACTGTCTCATCGGGCGGCGCGTACCACCGGTGGCTCGCACTAGACTGTCTCATCGGGCGGCGCGTACCACCTGTGGCTCGCACTAGACTGTCTCATCGGGCGGCGCGTACCACCTGTGGCTCGCACTAGACTGTCTCATCGGGCGGCGCGTACCACCTGTGGCTCGCACTAGACTGTCTCATCGGGCGGCGCGTACCACCGGTGGTGCGCATTCGATTATGCTATTAGACAATGAATGAAAATTTAAATTATTAAAAAAACATTCTGACCACCTTTCTAGTTTTACTTACTAGCAGAAATCTGTGGTCAGGAAAAAACGGTATGTATTACACAACCTGCACCAAGCACGTGATAAGCACTCACTGCACTACTGAGCAAACATACAACGCTTTTGGGGGTATGAACATGCAAAAATCGCGCGCCGTCCGATGAAGCGCGTCATTAATATGAGCGCCGCCTCACAGCAAACCTAATGAAAATCAGCGCCGGCGTGAACGTGTTAATTATTAAAGTCATAATAAATTTTTTTAAAACCATACTTTTTTCTTTCATATTTTCATTGTTGGCAAGAATTCGCCTGAAAGTGAAGAGGACCCCATGGCGCAAAGGCCCAGAAGCCATGCCAAGGCTATTTAAAAAAGAGGATGCTAGTCGGCTAATCGCCATTTTTCGTTGTTAGTGTACTTTGTCGTGTGACTGAGTGTTTGTGGACTGATACTATTTCTTTTATTAATTCTGTTTATTACAAGTGATTAAGGATTTTGCGCTCGAACTTCGTAAATAAATTTTATTTTTTAAAAAATCTTGTTTTGTTCACCCTACCTAATTGGTTTGAATTGACAGTGTAGCGACATCTATGATCCGCTACAAGAAACAATACGAAGACGTCTAATCCTGAATCGCGCTATACAAATGTTTCGGAGCGCTCAGTATATATACAACATCTCGACATCAACCACTGGGGCCTTAGGGCCGGCCAGTCAGTGGTTCGACTGGTCGAGGATCCTCCCTTTAGGTTGGAGGGAGACCACACCTCCCTTTCTCCACAACAGCTATGGCGTCACAAAATGGCGCTAAGTCGATCCTATTCTTAGTTGAATCGCTTAGTACTTTGTTACTTTTACTGTTTTACCTTATAAATTAACAAAACTACTCAATATGTACAAATTAATTCGTATAAACGCATTATTATTATTGTAAATCGGTAAAAAACACAAAATCCATAAAAATCACACAAAATATCGTATTTAAATGCCTTAATTAAGTATATAATACTGTACATAATTAATCTAAAACTATACGATGTGATGACAATCTGAAACAAAATAAAAATTCTCAATAACATCTAATATATTGTTGCGACATCTATGATCCGCTACAAGAATCAATACGAAGACGTCTAATCCTGAATCGCGCTATACAAATGTTTCCGAGCGCTCAGTATATATACAACATCTCGACATCAACCACTGGGGCGCCAACGCCAAGGCATACGGTCGGGGGCACCGTATAGTGCCAGAATCCGGGGACGAGTACCGCATCGTGCAAAGGTACCTCTCCGACTTGGAGAAGGTAGACCCGCGCGTTTGCTGGTTCTCCTACTCTGTCCCCGCCGAACGAGACCTGAAGGTGGCCATCCGTGGGATTCCGGTGGACACCGCCCCTGAAGATATCGCTGCCGCGCTTCGCGAACTCGGGTACGAACCCGAGTACGTGAAGCCGATCCGCGCGCGCAAGGGCCGCCCGGGCTGTATATACCTGGCGGTCTTGCGCCGCACACCAGACGTCACCCCGGCCATCTACCAGCACACAGAGCTGCTGTACATGACCGGGGTCAAGATTGAAGCCTGGCGCGGGAAGCAGGGTCCCGCGCAGTGCCACCGGTGCCAGTCGTTCCGGCACTCGTCGCACAACTGCCACCGCCCCATAGCGTGTGTGCGTTGTGGCGGCGCCCACCGGGCGACTGAATGCCCCCGGCCCCGCGACGAACCCGCTTCCTGCGTGAACTGTGGGGGGCCGCACCCGGCCAACCACGCGTCCTGCCCCGTGCTGAAGGCGGAGGCGCGCAACAGACGCGCCGGCACCGCCGCCCGCACGGGTGCCGCCTCGCAGCGTGGTGACGCGCGCCCGCGTCCCACCGTACCTGCCGAGGCCTCGCGTGCCTCAGCGAGGCCCGCCTCGCGCGCACCAGCGCGGCCCGCTCCGCGCGCTCCCGCGCGGCCGGCCTCGTGCCCCGAGCCTAACACCCCTGCTACTGCCGGCGCCCCGCCTGCTGCTGCTGCCGAGCTGCCGCGCACCCGCCGCGCAACTCGACGTGGTGGCCGCCGCAAACGCGAGGCCACCCTTGCGGCGCAGGAAGCTCGCGCCGCCCCGGCTGCGCCGGGCGTACCAACTGTGCCCGGCGCCCCGCCGGCGCCATTTGCGCGTGCTACACGCACCGCCCCAGCCGCGCGCGCCATTTCGCGCGCGGCAACACCATGCAACTCGTCCGTCAGGGACCCCGTGCTGGAGCGGGCTATCCTGGCGATGACCGAGTTCCTGCAGGCCGTGCAGGCTGGCCATAGCGCCCCTCGCCCCGAGGGAGCTGCGCCAGCCCCGCGCCGCCCAACCCGAGTACGCAACCGCCGACCATGAGGAGCCTCCGGCTCTTACACTGGAATGCGTGCGGCCTGCGTAACAAGATCGCTTACCTGCGTCACATCTTATCGACGCAGGACATTGACGTGGCGCTAGTGAGCGAAACGCTCCTAGCGCCATCACACCGACTCCACTGCCCAGGGTACGTCGCTTACCGGATCAATCACCTCTCCCCGCAGGGTCGCGCCTACCGGGGACTAGCTGTGCTGGTCCGACGACGCATCCCACATCGTCCACTGCCTGAATTCGACCTCGCCGGGCCGTTAGTAGCGCTCGGCATTGAGGTTGAACTTGCGGGTACCGCGACGGCTCTTGTCGCGGTATACTACCCGCCGGGCAGTGACTATTCGACCGCCGACGTCCGCGCCGTGTTAGGCGCCGCCCGCCCGTGCATTGCGGCGGGCGATTGGAACGCCAAACACACGGCGTGGCACTCCCGCGTGTGCAACCCACGCGGGCGCCGTCTACTCCACGACTCCGAGGTGCATGATTTCACAGTTTCCGGCCCAGACGCGCCGACCCATTACCCGGGCCAGGCTGCTCATCAGGCCGACGTACTGGACGTCGTCGTGCACCAAGGGGTCACATGCCTGATGACGCAGGACTTGGTCGTTGACGAGTTTATGTC
Source organism: Anthocharis cardamines (assembly GCA_905404175.1). Lineage (NCBI taxonomy): Eukaryota > Metazoa > Arthropoda > Insecta > Lepidoptera > Pieridae > Anthocharis > Anthocharis cardamines. Next base: position 1,988,892 of record FR989978.1, read on the forward strand.
CGACCACCTACCTGTCGTCGTCACGCTCACCGATGCCAACCCCGTGCCTCCGCGCGGTCCACTGATGCGGAAGTGTGTCGATTGGGGGGCCTTCCAGCGGGCCCTCAACGACGCACCACAACCGCCGCCGCCAGATAGTCCGGCTGCCATCGACACCTTTGCAGCCGACTACACGACGCTCGTGCAGGGCGCCCTCGCCGCTGCCACTTCCGAGCGTCCGCCGCCAGTGATCTACCCGCAGCTACCGCCGCGCTTGCTGGCGCTAATTCGCCGCAAGCGCGCCCTCCGACGCCGTTGGCAACAGACGCGCTGTCCGCGCATGCGCGCCGACCTGCGCGCTCTTGCCAACCGCGTCAAGACCGAACTCGATGCCCACGCCACCGTGTCGTGGGAACGCACCATCGACGACGCGACCACTGACTGGTCGCGTCTCCACCGCCTTTGCCGACAGCTTAGCGGTGCCGCTGAGCCAGTCCGTCCTCTCCGCGACGAGTCCGGTACGCTGCGCTATAGCGCGGCGGACCGCGCCGAGCTCTTCGCGGCCCACCTCGAGCAGCAATTCTCCCCCAACCCCGCGGCCGATCCTGCCCGCGCGTTGGCGGTTGAGAACGACGTGGCGCAGCGACTTGCTGCGCCTTTCCCTGCCGATGAGCCGCCGCTGTTCTTCTCGCCGACGCAACTGCGTCGCGCAGCGGCAAAGCTCAAATTAAAGAAGGCCCCCGGTCCGGACGGGATCGCGAACGCCGCCCTGCGCCACTTGCCCCCACGGGCGAGTGTGACGCTCCTGCGGCTGTTTAACGCGATCCTGCGACACGGCCACTTTCCCGCGCCCTGGAAGGAGGCGCGGGTCATTATGATACCCAAGCCTCGTAAGGACATCCTGAGGGCAGCGAGCTATCGACCCATATCGCTGCTCTCCACCCAATCCAAACTGTTCGAAGTGATGTTGCTGCCGCAACTCGGCCCGCACATCGCCCCTAGACCCGAACAGTTTGGATTCCGGTCCGAACACTCCACAACCCTCCAGCTGTCCAGAGTGCTGCACGCGGTCACGGTCGCCCTCAACAAGAAGGAGTCGGCCGTGGCGGTACTCCTGGACATGGAGAAGGCCTTCGACCGAGTCTGGCACGCAGGTCTCGTGTCGGGGCTCTTGGAGACGACGCTCCCCCGCCGACTAGTGGCGACCTTAGCCTCCTTCCTCCGCGATCGGCGCTTCCATGTCGCCGTCGCGGATGCCAAGTCGAGCAGTCGCCCCATTACCGCGGGGGTCCCACAGGGCAGTTGCCTCTCGCCTGCCCTGTACACCGCTTACACCAATGACATCCCTGCCGCTGCGGGCGCTCTGGTGGCCCTGTACGCCGATGACACGGCGTACGTCACCACCTCTTTGAACGCCCGCCATGCCGCCGTTAAGCTGCAGCGTACGCTCGACCTCCTGCCTCCCTGGCTGGAGGAGCGGCGCCTGGCAGCCAATGCGGCCAAGACGCAGGCGATCGTCTTCGGGGGGAAGCGCCTTCCGCCTCCCCTGAAATTCCTCGGACAAGACATCCCGTGGCGCTCAGAGGTCAAATACCTGGGCGTCACCCTCGACCGGCGACTGACGATGCGCAAGCACATCGCCGCCGCGGCAGGCCGCGCCAAAGGGGCTGCCGCCCGCTTGCGCCCTGCGCTCGCGTCGTCGCTCCCGACCAGAACGAAGCTAGCCCTCTATAAAACATATATACGTCCCCACCTCACGTACGCCGCGCCTGCGTGGTACGCGCTGGCCGCCGAGACTCATCGGCGCCGGCTGCGCGCCGTGCAGAGCATCGCTGCGAGGCGGATCGTCGCCGCCCCGCGCTACGTGAGGAACGCTACCATCGCTCGTGGACTCCGTCTGGAGAGCCTCGACGACATCATCGAGGGGATGGCCAGCCGTATGTTCCAGCGTGCGGACGCCTCGAGCTTCCCGCACCTGCAACAGCTCGCCCCCCTCCATACGAGGCCTCCCGACCACAGAAGGGCGTTCCCGCGCGAACTCATTCGCGCCGGGACACCACCGGACTAACATCACCGAATATGACTCCACTGTCGGCCTTCACTACATAGGCCGACAGCCCACCGGATTTTACATCCCCCTACCCCTCCCCTCCCGGCGCGCGTAGATGGTCCCAGCCGCAGGTCCCTCGCTGGGCTTCCCTCGGGTCTACCGGGGGTCTCACCTGGTGTGGTTGAATCCGCGAGACCAGCGCGCGCAAATTCCCCAACCACTAACCCCCTGCGTAGAACGGTTCAGCCGTCCACGCAGTCAGTCCTACTTCACCGGTGAGCCGCGCTGTTGCGCCTATTCGCACAGCGCCGCCACCGATCGCCGGAAGGGCATTGAGCCCGCACCCCATGACCGCCCTATAGTCATAGGGCGCGACCCCGAATACCCCCTGCAATCCGCTGATGCGGACACCAGGGTGCCACTCTCGCCTGTACAAGGCGGGGGTGAAGAAAAAAAAAAAGAAAGAACCACTGGGGCCTTAGGGCCGGCCAGTCAGAAATTTCCATGTCACAATGTTAGTTACCGTACTCCTCCGAAACGGCTTTACCGATTTTTACCAAATTTTATATGCGTATTCAGTAGGTCTGAGAATCGGCTACTATCTATTTTTCATACCCCTAATTAATAAGGGTTGTTCACCCTTAGTTTTTTTTTTTTTAATTTTTGGACGAAATTTTTTGTTTTTATTTTTTTATAATGTGGCATTAAAAAATACATACAACAAAAATCTTGACCCGTGCGAAACCGCGGCGGGTCGCTAGTATAACTATAATATCCGATATCGTTTTCGTTTTTTTTTCTGAAAACGGTTATATAACCGATATACAATATGCATGCATACGAATATCGAAAACCGATTTCAATTATCGATATCAGCCGGCCTAGCATGACCGCCACGAGATATGTCGCGGACGGGAGAAGACAAACTAAGATGAAAGATATCTCGACATCGACAATTTTGATAGAAAAGATATCTCGATCGACAAATACTATATCTATTATTGATATTAAAAGTCGAGTTTTAAGTGTAATTGTCATGTTAAACCCGGAAGAAATAGAGATTAAAATACGAGAAAACGGTCGACAAAAGCCATTATGCCCAGTTATCCCCAATATAAGTTTATCCAAATTATTACTCAATTTTTAACCCGCCAACGCATCTAAGACATTTGAAAAGATGTCCATAGGCAGTCATGATAAATTACCACCAGGTAACCCGCCTGCTGCTTGGGGTAAACTGGAAATCATATTTCCAAATAACCCCAAAATTACCCCAATTACCCCCAAATTTCCAATCGCCCCCAAACTCACCTAATCCTCCAAGCTCTGCATACACTTCCAAGGCTCGTCGTTACCGCGCCGCGAACGTTTCGGCCACGGCTTTTTGAGATGGACGTGTTCGACGTGCGCGCGCAACTCGCCAGACGTCGTGAACGATTTGCCGCACGTGTCGCACTTAAATGGTTTTAGGCCTGTGTGTATCTGGATGAGATAATAAAGTTTTTTTTTTATAGATATCGACAGACGAGCATGAGGTTCACTAGATGGTAAGTGATACCTCAGCCACAGAACATCAGTCGATGATGCGCTGTCGACCTATGTCTTTTTATGTTAGATAACGATAGACGAGCATGAGGCTCACTTGATGGTAGGTGATACCTCAGACACAGAACATCAGTCAATGATGCGCTGTCGACCTACTTTTGACTTCAAGCATTTGGAAATCCATAGACTGAAACCGAAACGCGCAATATGCACTATACCGTTTTTCCATCTATGAACGGTGGTTCGTTACCCGGTCGGAATTTCGATATTCCTCCCACCCGTTCAATACCCGAAGTTACCAGACGTGGGGCCAGATGCTTACAGAAAATAATATTTCAAATAAATTTCATTTCAAATAAATAAAATAAATAAATTTCATTTCAAATAAAATAAATTTCATTTCAATAATCATGTCGTCCCGGTGGGATTCGAACCCACGATCCATCGATGCGCACGGTTTTGCGTTTCAATACTACTACGTCAATGGTGACAACAAATATTTTGTTTAATTTTCAAACGACTCTCCTGTAAAATGTCATATTTTGTATTGTGTCAAAACAGCGAAATACATACGAACATGTGTCGCCGCCTATTATTATAGAAGGCGAAGTGCTTCCCGCACAGCGGACACTCGTATATAAGCATTATTAGTAAGCGATGATCAGTGAAACAGATACAGAAATGTGTCTGTCCCATGCCCCACTAGGGGACTCGGGAATTGTAAGAAGTACTGGATGTCCTGCATCAGAAATATGTAACAAGTATTCTATCAATCTATCCAGCCGGCCTAGCATGACAACCACGACAAAATGTTGTCGACCGTTTTCTCGTGTTTTAATCGATTATCTCTTTATGTCTTCCGGGTCTAACATGACACTTACATTTAAAACTAGACTTCTAATGTCAGAAGTAGAGAAATTTGTTGATCGAGATATCTTGTCTATAATCAGTCGTTGCGCCTGCCAAATTCCATATGTGCATTTTTTTTATTTTTGGTTTTTGCACAAAAAATAATCTTCGTTTTATTCTCTACTGTGTTACTAAAATCCTTTTTGTGATATTCGAACTGGATATGAGTTTAACTAGTTCCATATATGTTTTGACCGGTAAGAAAAGCTCCGTATGTGAATCAATAATACGTTTTTCGTAGTCTCCCAAAACTATACAAAAATCACATATGGAACTTGTCAGGCGCAGCGACGATAAAAGATATCTCGATCGACATATATATCTATTTTTGATATTAAAAGTCGAGTTTTAAGTGTAATTGTCATGTTGGACCCGTAAGAAATAGAGCGATAATCTATTAAAACACGAGAAAACGGTCGACAAAATTTTGTCGCGGTTGTTATACTAGGCCGGCTGCTCAATCACTAAAGAATACGCATTAGCAAGCGATGATCAGTCAAAACATACAACCAAATACTTACGAACATGTGTCGCCGCCTATTATTATAGAAGGCAAAGTGCTTCCCGCACAGCGGACACTCGTATGTCGGTCTGGTGGCGCTGTGCACCCTCATGTGGAAGACCAAATTGGTCTTCTGCGTGAAACTCTTGTCGCAACGATCGCATTTGAATCGCTTCTCGCCCGTGTGGACCCACATGTGGTCCTTGAGGAGGGCCATACTCTGAGAATATATTTTAATTAGGGACCATCCGTAAAGTACGTCACACGTTAAGGTGGAGGGGATCGTCGAAGTGTGACATTGTGTGACAAGGGGTGGAGGCAGTGGCGTAGCACAGGTAACTATCACCCGGTGCGGATCCCATATTTGCCGCCCCCTTATTTTTGCAATTGATTATAAAACAAAGGGGCGTAGTGTTACCTGTGAAAAGCCGCCCCCGCCAATTTGCCCCCCCAATCTACGCCAAAGGGGCGTGGTGTTACTTGTGAAATGCCGCCCCCGCCAAAGTGCCCCCCCCCCAATCTACGCCACTGAGAGGGATGGTCTTAAGTTTCATGACGTCATTTTTCAAAATCTCAGATATCTAAGTGGTAATCAATGAAGAACTTTAAAAGTTTAAATTGATTTCATTGTTTATATTTTATAAGGCGATTTACTTTCGCCGAGTGAACATCGTCGTATTTTCAGTTATGTTTTTATTAGGGACCATCCATAAAGTACGTCACATGTTAAGGGGGATCGTCGAAGTGTGACATTGTGTTACAAAGGGGGGGGGGGGGGGGTCTTAAGTTTCGTGACGTCACATTTCCAAATCTCAGGTATCTAAGTGTTAAAATTCCAAATTTCAACTATTAACGAAGAACTTTAAAAGATTAATTTGATATCATTGTTTATATTTTATAAGACGATTTGCTTTCGCTGAGTGAACAACGTCGTTTTTTCAGTTCTGTAAAACTCATTTCGGAACTGCTGTTTTAATAATTTCTAGATATTTTTTATGTTTATCGACAGACGAGCATGAGGTTCACTTGATGGTAGGTGATACCCCAGCCACAGAACATCAGTCAATGATGCGCTGTCGACTTACTTTAAGCTTCGAGCATTCGGAAATCCATAGACTGAAACCGAAACGCGTAATATGCACTTCACGGCTTTTCCATCTATGAACGGTGGTTCGTTACCCGGTCGAAATTTAGATATTCCTCCCACCCGATCAATGCCCGAAGTTGCCAGACGTGGGGAAAAAAACATGTCGTCCCGATGGGATTCGAACCCACGACCCATCGATGCGCACGGCAGGTGTTCCACCGAACGCGCCAAAGAGCCCGAAAAACATTCAAAGATTTTTTTTATCTATATGAGCAGGTAACCGATCAGGCGGATTCCATGGCCTTTTAAAAACATTCGGGTTTATGATAGGTGCTACCCCAGACACAGAACAAGTTAATGATGCGCTGTCAGGTCGACGTTTTTTACATCTAAACGTCTCAATCAAAAGTATTTAAAAACAGACCTGGAATATCCTGCCACACTGTTCGCACATAGACGGAGTCTTCATGGCGGGGTACTTGGTTCGATTCTTGTCGGGGTGAACGCGACGGAAATGCTGCGCGTATAGACGCAGACCGCGCAACTGGACGCCGCACTAGATATTATTAGAGAAATAAGTATTTGATCTATAGTCCGCGCGGAAGTGCTGGTCTCCGCCTGAGGTATGTGAGCGGCGAGACGGGGGAGGGAGCGTATTTTCAAGACACGCACGAGACATGTGAGAACAGATAAATCTCCGGATAACTATGTTAGAAACTGTCTTAATTAATGTTACGGGTAAATTATAATATTATATATTCCATATCCAGGCTAAACAAAAATAAATACAGTTAAAAGTGTTAATTAAATTTTATTATTTATGATTTTATTATATTATAAACAGTTTTAAAACTGATGATTTTTTTTCGTATTACTCCCATGTCAAAATCGTCAATGTGTCTTTTTTATTTCTTTAGGTTTCCGTGGAGATAAAAATTTTGCAATGTTCAATGTTTGCAGACTCGTATTTCATTTTTATCTTGTCGTGATATTGGCGGACCCATCTTAGGATATTTAACTCCTGTGTGTTTGGAATAAACTGGCGCGAACAAATAAGTCTGACAGCTTGACGTGTGTAAATATCCCCCGCCCTGCCGCTCACATACCGCAGGAGGGGACTAGTACTTGCGCGTACACTATAGTTAAATTGTTAATCATATAAGTTTTAAAGGGATTATTATTATGTTTAAATTTAAATAAATTTTTATGTAGAAAAAAATGTAACTATACGTAAAAAATGGGGCAAACAAGAATTTAGTACTTTTTTAAGCCAAAATCATTTTTTTTGAGACAAATACTGTTTGTACACAAGAAATCTTGTATTATTTTATTTATGGTCACCCAGGGTAACTGTAAACAAGGGTGAATGGAAACAGTCATCATAACTTTTTTGTTATATGAAAAAAATGCGTATTACGGAACGCAACTTTATTCTATTGTGCGTTGTCTCAAGTAGCGTTCCGTAATACGCAATTTTTTTTCATATAACAAAAATGTTATGATGACTGTTTCCAATCACCCCTGTTTCAAATCACCCCTATTTCCAAACACCCCTGTTTCCAATCACCACTCTTTCCAATCACCCCTTTTTCCAATCACCCCTGTTTACAATCACCCTGGTGGACCCTATTTATTTAGTTCAATAAATCATTAAACATTTATAAAATTAATATATCGTATATTTAAATATAAATACATAATATGTAATTACAAATCAAAATACTTTTTAACAACATTAAAATTATGAATTGATCACTTCTTACAGTATAGTCTAGTCTATGTACTATAATCACCTGTTCACAAGTGATGAGTTCCGCGTTATTTTCATCACCATCATCTCGCCTGTGCATCATCATCCGCCTGTCCGTCCGTCTCATACCAACACCCTTCTTCATCGTTGTCATACTTTGAGAATCATTCCGTATTCGATTCCTAATTATTTATTAAAAAAAAAACTTTAATTAACTTTGCATTGTAATATACAAATTTTAGTTTTAAAATGAGATTTCATTTATTTGACGGGCTCGTTCCATCGTTCCGTCGTGGGTTTGAATCCCACCGGGACAACATGTTTATAATTTTCTGTAAGCATGTTTTCCCCACGTCTGGAAACTTCGGGCTTTGATCGGATGGGAGGAATATCTAAATTCCAACCGGGTAACGAACCACCGTTCATAGATGTGAAAATCCGTGAAATCCGTGAAAAATAAAAATTAGGTCGACAGCACATCATTGACTGATGTTCTGTGGCTGAGGTATCACCTACCATCAAGTGAACCTCATGCTCGTCTGTCGATATCTGACATAAAAAAGAGTAGAAAATTGTTTATAATTTTTTTTTCCGAAACTATGGCTGACTGTCAAATGACGTCATAATAAAGTAACTTACGGGTCGTTATCACTGCTGTGTCTCGACGATAGCTTCAAGTGTCGTGAATGTGCCTCTTCCGATACGAAGCGAACGTCGCACACTTCACAATAAGGCCCTTCAAGTGATGCCTTGACAATATACAAATATAATCTATTAAAATTACCAAATAACTCCCAAAAGTTATATTAAAAAAAAAAAAACAAATATTGTCAAATATCTTTGAACATAATCAAATATCACAAAACATTATACATTCTAATATTATTAAAGCGAACCATGTCAATTTATAATGTACTTCCTCACATAAGAAATATGTAATTTACACAGCATTTATTAGGCACAAAACTTCCAAAAACTTATAAAAGTTAAATTTCAATAATTTCCAAACACTTAAAACGATATCAAAATTTCCCCCTATTATAGCCAAATATTGCCAGATCATCCGCTAACATTGCCAAAAAACCCCAAACATCGCCAAATAACGCGATAAATTTTTAAATCGCCAAATAACGCCATTACTATCATTGTTTTTTATTTCTGATTTTTAAATTCAATTTGTAGCCGTGTTTTGACTTTTTTAGTAGTTTGTGTAGAAAATTACAATGTTAAATGTTTGTGTTAAAATTACTATTCATTGTAAAATTACTAGGTACGTATAATATTATAAATTACTATGTATTGAAAAATTACTATCTATTGTAAAATTTAAATTTCTATGGGCATTGCCTGAAAAAAACATTTATTATTATTATAAAAATGAAAATTTCTCACCATTTCATCAGTTAAGCGGTGTTTCTTCTTCTTGTGTACTTCTATCCCCTTCTTACTGAGGAACGTATAACCACACAGCTCGCACACAAAGTCCGAGACGTGTTTTATTCTAACATGCCCCAAATACGTTGTCACTTTGCTGGAAAAATTACTATTTAAGCATAAAAAAGTACTATTTAATAAAAAAGTACTATTTAAGCATACAAAAGTACTATTTAAGCATAAAAAAGTACTATTTAAGCATAAAAAAGTACTATTTAAGCATAAAAAAGTACTATTTAAGCATAAAAAAGTACTATTTAAGCATACAAAAGTACTATTTAAGCATAAAAAAGTACTATTTAAGCATAAAAAAATACTATTTAAGCATAAAAAGTACTATTTAAGCATACAAAAGTACTATTTAAGCATACAAAAGTACTATTTAAGCATAAAAAAGTACTATTTAAGCATAAAAAAGTACTATTTAAGCATACAAAAGTACTATTTAAGCATAAAAAAGTACTATTTAAGCATAAAAAAGTACTATTTAAGCATTAAAAAAGTACTATTTAAGCATACAAAAGTACTATTTAAGCATAAAAAAGTACTATTTAAGCATAAAAAAATACTATTTAAGCATAAAAAAGTACTATTTAAGCATACAAAAGTACTATTTAAGCATACAAAAGTACTATTTAAGCATAAAAAAGTACTATTTAAGCATAAAAAAGTACTATTTAAGCATACAAAAGTACTATTTAAGCATAAAAAAGTACTATTTAAGCATAAAAAAATACTATTTAAGCATAAAAAAGTACTATTTAAGCATACAAAAGTACTATTTAAGCATAAAAAAGTACTATTTAAGCATACAAAAGTACTATTTAAGCATAAAAAAGTACTATTTAAGCATAAAAAAGTACTATTTAAGCACACAAAAGTACTATTTAAGCAATAAAATTCAATTTAAAATTCAATATGTAAATGGAATTCCATTCAGAGATGGAAAAACCGTGAAGTGCATATTGCGCGTTTCGGTTTCAGTCTATGAATTTCCGAATGCTCGAAGTAAAAAGTAGGTCGACAGCGCATCATTGACTGATGTTCTGCGGCTGAGGCATCACCTACCATCAAGTGAACCTCATGCTCGTCTGTCGGTATTAAAAATCACTTTTGTTGTATGAACGCCCCCTTAAATATTTATTTTATTCTGTTTTTTTAGTATTTGTTGTTATAGCCGCAACATAAATACATCATCTGTCTGAAAAGATGAGATACTCACTCGAACTGACTGGGGCAATGGGGACATTGGTATTTTGCCCCGGCGTGCCATTTCTCGTGTTCCCTCGCAACCCCTCTGAAATTTTATTTATAAAGATATCATCCATTCCAAACACTAAGTAAAAAACAAAGAAAATATTAACATTACAAAATGATCACTGTCTACAATTTTTATTAAATATTAAAATATAATATATAAAACAAATTCGTGTCAGTTACACCGTTTATAACTCAATAACAGCTGCACCGATTTTAATGATATCTCATTTGTTGCATTCGTCTTTGCCCCAAATAGCAGAATAATTTATTTATTTATTTATTTGGGAAACAAAACAGAAGCATCACTTAAATAATTACACATGAAATATTAACAAATATAAAGTAGCACATAAAGTCTAGTTTAAAATCTGAATTATTTTATATAATTATTGAAATATCGGTAAAATTCAAGGGAAAATATGCAGAAAATTAATTTTAAAATAAATTACGCTCGGAACTCCGCCATCTTTCGCAACTGACAGCTCACGTCACGCACGTTTATAGGTTATTTGTAATATTTGATATCCACTAGAAATCTATATAGTAGAAATGAGAAAATGGCATATTCAACCCTAGAAATATTTTATTTTTTATTTTTGAAGCAAACATTCTAGCGGTTCAACGTCTTTCTAACCCGCTAATAATAATTATAAATGAATTTCATTGATTTGGCGCCACCCCGTTCGCCCCTATTTCATTGAAATAGCGGGTCAAGTGTCTGTTCGCCTCTATTCCAAAGAAATAACGAGTTAAATACCTGTTCGCCCCTATTCCATAAAAACGTTTTTATTTTTTTAAACCAACGCTCGGGCAGTACAGTCTATAAGGTTCGCTAATTATAAGTATATTAACTAAGATGTCAAATGTCAAAAACATACATATACAAATATGAATGAAGGTCACAATATTCCGAATGCTCGAAGTAAAAAGTAGGCCAACAGCGCATCATTGAATGATGTTCTGTGGCTGAGGTATCACCTACTTTCAAGTGAACCTTATGCTCGTCTGTCGATATCTAACAAAGAAAAAAAAGGGGGCAACAGACGTCATTTACATATACAATACATACCTGTTCATTGTGACGAACGGACAGCCTCTACAACTGAACTGCTCAGTGTGCTGCGATGTGATATGTTTGCGTAACGCACGCCCGGTCTTAAGCCTAGTCTTACATATGAAGCACTCAAACGCACCGCTTTCCTGAAATGCATACCAATATTGTATTCACACATATCATATTGTCAATCTGTATGAAAATTCAACTGATTTCTTATTATAATAACTTCTACCGGATTATAACGCTATTTTGTTAATTATACTATGTATCCCGATATGTCGAATGCTTTCCAGCAAACGTGGAAGATAATTCAGACAGCTCTCAATCGCATTTTAATCCGGTGAAAGTTATATTATTATATTGCAAAAAAATAAATTTGATAATCGGGATAAGTACACAATAGTCCTCTTTACCCCTAATTTTTGTTAAATTTACCCAACATTTACCCAGTAACGTATTTAATTCAAATATAACCTTATTCAAGCGCTTTTGAATCGTCAATCGTGTGAAACTACCATCCATCGGTTCGAAATGTTGCTTCTAGTGAAAAGAGCCGGCAAAAAGTAAGTACTCTTTTTAATAATCAAGACTTAACATGCAATGCAAGTATAGATTGCTTAACTTTGAAAAACCGCCTCCGTGGCTAAGTGATAAGCGCGATGCGTTAAATACCGGAAGTACTGAGTTCGAATCCCGGGAAACCAAAATAAATATTGTTTCGGTCAGGTAGTGCACAGAAGGTTGATCACCTACTCGCCTGTAAAGAATGAAACAGACACAACAATGGATCAGCCCCATGCCCCACTAGGGGATTTCACTCTGACTAACTTTGATAATAAAGTCAGTTAAAAATGATAAGATTACCTAAACCTGGTTCAATCACATGAATCAAGTTTTAAACTAGTTTTAGGTTTGATTATAAAATTGTTTATATAAACACGTTTTTACATGACATTTTTTACTCAAAAACTGATTCTGATATGCACTGTCTTTAAATCCAGGCTAGACGCATACGTCCCACTAACCCCACAATTTTATCGCACTGACCTCAAAAATCCCAATCACTACATATTTCCCAATCTCACCATTAATTTATATACCACCTCACTTACCCTAACGGGCAGGGCAAAGGCTGATCACCTTGCCTTAAAGGCTCAGTGAAACTGACACAAAAACGAGTCTGCCCCATCCCCACTCGGGAATTCACTTGTTTTTCTCACTTACCCCTACGAGTCCAACTTACCCCAAATAACTGTCACACTTACCTCACTATGCCGTACTATATGCGCGTCATATCTAGCCTTAATATGGAACCCGCGATAGCACATATCACATTTGAAAGTGGCATTCTTGTACAATACTGACTCTTTTCTCTTAGTTATTTGTTCTATTTGCTGTTCATATGTCAACGTAGTTATTGTGAAGAGGTTTTCATCTATATTCTCGTTGGTCCTTCGACGTTTAACATCAGCTGTTTTAAACCTATAAAAGTAAGTAGATCACACTTAATCTATACCAATATTATAAAGAGGAAAGATTTTTTTGTTTGTTACGATTTATCTCAAAAACTACTGGACCGATTTTAAACACTGTTTATAGAAAGCTCTGGTCACTGCAGGAAATCCTAAAAGGCAAATACAGCCTAAACCTAAAAAAGATAGTAGCGGATACATGCCTTCTACCGAGCCTGCTCTATGGGTGCCAAACATGGACCTTTACAGATAAGATAAAGAGAAAGATAAGAACCACCCAAAGAGCCATGGAAAGGAGCATGCTCAACATAAAAAAGCTACAAAAAATTAAGAGTACGTCTATAAGAGAAAAAACAAATCTACAAGACGCACTAACTCAAGCCCTCAAATTAAAATGGCGATGGGCAGGACATATCGCACGATATAAAGATAAAAGATGGACGATATTGGCAACAAAATGGAGAGGCCCTATTGGCACAAGGAAAGTGGGAAAGCCATATAAACGATGACTAGACGATATAAAAGAGATTGTAGGAAAAGACTGGCTAAACAAAGCGGAAGACAGGCAAAAATGGAGAGATTTGGAGGAGGCCTACACCCGAAGAGGGGTCCAAATTAAATAAATAAATAGTACACAACAAACATAAACTTAACACTAACTACTAACTATAAGAAACTTACTAACCAAAAACTCTAATGTAAAATAATTTGGGAAATTTGGAAATAAAGGCTTTTTTATTTTTTATTTATTTATTTATTTATTTATTTATTTATAGAAAGCTCGAGCGAGTAACATAGGTTATTATGATATTGATTTTTATGTATAGTACATTATCTATCATCTACATTGCACCCCAGCGAAGCCAGGGGGTGTTACTAGTAATACATAAGAAATACTAAAAAGACTATAATCGAGATGGCTTCTCCAATAATAGTAATGGACAGAATATAGTTTTAGAATTAGTCACTATGCCTCAGTGATAGCATAGCGCATTGCGTTCAGCAACGAAGGTCCAGAATTCGAATCTTGAGAAAACTATATAAATAAATTTTGTTTCTTTCGTTCAAATCACAGATGACTGATCACCTTCTTGCCTGTAAAGATAAATGATCAGCGAAACAGACACAGAAATATGTCTGCCCCATGCCTCACTAGGGGACTCAGGGATACTAAGAAGTACCAGGACATCAGAAATATGGAACAAGTGTTCTATCAATGTATACTGGTTAATAATTACTAAATAATACACTAGCGTTATTAGTAAGCGATGATCAGTGTAACAGGCATAGAAATGTGTCTGCCCCATGCCCCACTAGAGGACTCGGGATTTCTAAGAAGTACCAGGACACCATAAATATGGATCAAGTATTCAATGTATACTGGTTAATTATAACTAAAGAATACACTAGCATAAGACACAAGACAAGACACAGAATTGTAAATAAACCATCCATTTTTTTATTTTAACAAAAAAAAACTTACTTATCTACTGTAGCCAACGGAGTTTCCTCATCCTCCTTAACCTTATCCTCTGTCTCCTTGACTTTCAGTTTTTTCTTCACTTTCACTTTCACTTTACTTTTCACTTTCTTCACTTTACACACTTCACTCAACGTTCGGTCATCCTCGCTCACAAAGCCGCAGTCTTCGAAGAAAATCTCATTATTTTCCACTTTCACTTCAACAGATTCAGTCCGATCTATGTCATCATCATAGTTATCGATGACATTATCCGTTGGTGGTATTATGTCAACGTTTATGTCAATCTTGTCATCATCGAATTCTTTGTCATCATCAACTTTAGCTATGTCATGGTTAATGAATGTGTCATAAACGTTGGTGTCAAACAATTTCGTTGTTAATGATGAATGAAGATTAGTTTCATATCTATTGATGGATTTTATATGTGAATGCGTAATCTGAAAAACCGAAATTCTTTCAAAGATGTTCAAGCAGGGACTGAAACCGGTTAATCATTATTTACCAAAACACGTGTCTGACTGAGATACGATGATATTAGTTTTAAAGAGTAATACACACTAAACTTACCACAGTAATTTTTTTCAGTAAATATGAATAAAAACGAAAGAATATTAACAAAAACCTTTATTATACTGGTGTAACTCCCATAGTAAATTAACAGGTATTCAGTCCTTGTTTTAACTTAAATATCAGATCATAATATTATAGATGTATTTTTTCCTTTTTTAATAATTTTATAAGAGATGGAAAAACCGTAAAGTGCACATTGCGCGTTTCGGTTTCAGTCTATAAATTGTCGAATGCTCGAAGTAAAAAGTAGGTCGACAGCGCATCATTGACTGATGTTCTGTGGCTGAGGTATCACCTACCGTCAAGTGAACCTTATGCTCGTCTGACGATATCTAACATAAAAAAAATCAATCTTTTTCTGCGTATAGTGAGTTAAAAGTGCAGTACTTACATATTTATCAGAATCAAGTATTCCAGTCAATAATCGATGAGATGTTAGCGCCTTTTTTCGTAAGCTTTGCGCTGACGTCAGTCTTTGGGTACACTCCCAACATAAGGTCTGAGGTAGTTTGTCTTTTTTTGTTACCTGAAAAATCATTTTTAACAAATGAGTAATTATTTTAGCATATTACAGTATTAAATTTATAGCGTTGTAGATTTCACGTTTCAGTTGCAGTTTATGAATTATCGAATATTTGAAAAGGCATAGTCTATCCATAAGAAACTAACAAAGCATCCTCGTTGGCACGTTGGGTAGAACACCTACCTTGCGCACCTGGGTCACGGTGTCGAATCCCGCCGGGACGACTTGTTTACAATTTTATATGTCTTCCCCATGTCTGGTCACATCTCGACTGGGTAACGAACCACCAAAGAACCGTGAAGTCCATATTTCGCGGTTTGGTTAGTCTATTACCAAATGCTCGAAGTAAAAATAGGTCGACGGCGCATCGCTGAATTATCTTCTGTTAATAAGGTGTCACCTACTATCAAGTGAATGGCCGCATGTTAGTCTAATTACTCGTCTACCAAACATATGTTTTTTTTAGAGATCTAGTACTTCGTGCCGAATCAACTCCCGATCTTTTGAGAAACAGAAATATTATACTTACTGGGATTCCTGTCACATCATTGTACATTTGACTCAATTTGTGTGTATTAATGTCATACATTTTTAAGTCGCTCGCAAGACACACACGACACACCTGCAAACATGAAATACAGTTGACTCTCAATAAATTGATATTTGTTAATCTGAATCTATCGATTATTTGATTTATTTCCCGGTCCCTTGAAAAATACTCGATAAATTGAATTAAATCAATAAATCAATTAATTCAACAGACACTTCATTCTTCATACTTCATTCCACGCATTACCAAACTGTGGAATGAACAACAGCCTTCAGTGATTCCACGGTGATGTTTTCAAGGTACAAAGTACAGTCGGGACCTTTGATTTTGGTTGATATAACTGGTATGTTGTTCTAAGCAATGTCGTCATAAACTGTTTTAACTGTGTTTATAAATCACAAAATGCATGTTTGACAAAAACTGTTAAGAACCACTGCCCTAGCCTATTTCTATGTTAGTTTTGCTCACTATTTATCTTTACAAACTAATAGGTGATCAGTACCCTACCTGACCAAAGACCAAAACAATAGTTTATCGTGTTTTCCTGAGATTAAATTTCAGCCATTAACCAGAGATGCCACTGTGCTACACTACAAAAGTCTTAGATGCACTAGCAAGGCAACAACAAGGTAGAGTGTAAAAATATATTTCAAATTTCAAAAATTTCCATATTTCAAAAAGGACGTAAGCCTAATCGAAAATGTACAAAGAAGAGCCACAAACATGATCAAAGCATTTAGATGTAAATCATATGAACAACAACTGCGAATTCTTGGGCTTACTTCTCTCGAAAATCGGCGAAAGAGCGGATGTCTCATTGAGACATTCAAAATTCTCAACTATTATGATGTGCAAGGGATTAAATCATTATATACTCTTAGTGAAAATAAACATCTTAGAGGACACTCACTCGTGTCGTCACTGAGGGGAATAAGCTCCCCGAAAGTGTAATAAAAGTATCTAACTTGAACTCCTTTAAAAACAGACTCGACTTAAACTCCAAATTGCGAGATACGCACGCATCAGCTTAAGCTGCTAGTGTGTTTACTAATTAATAATTGTTTCTTATAATTAACGAGGTTCTTTTATATATCTACATATTAAATTGAAAAAGTTATGAGTATGGAAGGGCTAACAGATTGTGTGAAGAATTTTGGAAATGGTGAAATTTTGAGGGAAAGAATAGAATGGAAACATTACGGTGACCATAGCATTAGATATTCTACCTCTTATCACCGGTGTGCAAGCCCTATGCTAGTAAAATCATATTTTAAACCCGCGGTTAATATCTACTACGAAAATGCGAAAAAGCTTTAAATTAAGACAATTCAATATAACTATACCTTATAGTTAGGCATCGCGAATACTTTGGTTCTTTAAATCCTTTAATGGTAATATATTCAGACATTTATTTCAGAAACATCATTATATTTGGAAAATTTATTTACATATTTTTGTTTAGACCACAATATTTTGACAAATATTTATCGTCAAATGTCGGCAATCGGCATTGACATTTCATTTGACAGATTAATTGATGGCCATTTTGTTGCGAACCACAGAACACAAAAAGTATTGCAAACCATCATAGAACGTTCCAAATAGCACAGAATTAATATTAATAATGAGTTTAGCTTTTCAAAGTCATCGATTTCCAAATCCATGGTAAAATTTTACAAATGTTGAAACAAAAAATACCAAGATATAGTTAAATATTTTATTTGGTTACCCTTAATAAAGTACATAATATGTTTGGTAGCTGAAGATGGGTGGCTACCCAGATGTTGATAGAAAGACGGAAGACTTGTTAACGATTTACAATAATGACCTCTATATATACATACAAACCGTATTCTAGATTTAAAAAATACATATTAAATTTTGTTATTTTATCAGAGAATGTTTGGAACATAATATGAAAATTTGATTTTAATAAACAGCCAGTGAGCGCTTGTTGCGCGCTGTCGCATGGCTGTCGCTATATCTGTAGGTATGTACTACTTTTAGAACATATTAAGTAGGTAAACCCTTTAGACGTGGACGTGGGTGAAGGGGAAGGGAATTGGGCTTAGGAGAGAGGGTGAGGTATAAAAAATTCGGGGGAGGGAAATGAGCTTTATGGGATGGAGTGGCTATTGGAGAGGTTTGGGCATGTAAGGGAGTTATTGTGTTTTTGGGCCAATTGACTGCTTTCATCCTCCTGGGTCTTTTGGGCCCAAACACTGGAGTTCTGGGAAAATGGGGACGGTTTTTGGGTACGAGGGTGTAGTAGTGGATAGAGGAGAGGGATATGGGTGACACACACTTGGCATATCTATATGATGTCTGAGGTATATTATTATTATTAACACTCCATTCAGGTTTTTTATAAAAGTATTTACAAAGTACTCGTTACCTTCGATACTTTTGAAATCCATGGTAAAATTTTACAAATGTTGAAACAAAAAATACCAAGATATAGTTAAATATTTTATTTGGTTACCCTTAATAAAGTACATAATATGTTTGGTAGCTGAAGATGGGTGGCTACCCAGATGTTGATAGAAAGACGGAAGACTTGTTAACGATTTACAATATTGACCTCTATATATACATACAAACCGTATTCTAGATTTAAAAAATACATATTAAATTTTGTTATTTTATCAGAGAATGTTTGGAACATAATATGAAAATTTGATTTTAATAAACAGCCAGTGAGCGCTTGTTGCGCGCTGTCGCATGGCTGTCGCTATATCTGTAGGTATGTACTACTTTTAGAACATATTAAGTAGGTAAACCCTTTAGACGTGGACGTGGGTGAAGGGGAAGGGAATTGGGCTTAGGAGAGAGGGTGAGGTATAAAAAATTCGGGGGAGGGAAATGAGATTTATGGGATGGAGTGGCTATTGGAGAGGTTTGGGCATGTAAGGGAGTTATTGTGTTTTTGGGCCAATTGACTGCTTTCATCCTCCTGGGTCTTTTGGGCCCAAACACTGGAGTTCTGGGAAAATGGGGACGGTTTTTGGGTACGAGGGTGTAGTAGTGGATAGAGGAGAGGGATATGGGTGACACACACTTGGCATATCTATATGATGTCTGAGGTATTATTATTAACACTCCATTCAGGTTTTTTATAAAAGTATTTACAAAGTACTCGTTACCTTCGATACTTTTGAAATTTTGCGTACATATCCCTATCAATAAAGTCCTTGATCCCTATACATACGCTATTTTTTTTATTCGCAGATAGGCTAAAGTCTTTCGACCATACCACCTTTAACCCTCCGTTAGTCAAAATCAAGTCTACCGAATTTTCACTGTGGTTTATAATAATTATTGTAATGTACCACTTCTACTTATGTGAAATAAATATTAATGCAATACATTTTTGTTTTAATAAAATTTGAGAAATCTCTTATCGTCGTCGCGCCTGCCAAATTCCATATGTGCATTTTTTTGAGTATTGGTTTTTGCACAAAAAATAATCTTCGTTTTATTCTCTATGTGTTACTAAAATCCTTTTTGTGATATTCTGTGGCTGAGATATCAATACCATCAAGTGAACCTCATGATATCTAACACAAAAAAAAGATAAATTACATCCAAACACAGAAAATGTCACTAACTACTAATCCCTAAATCATGTCTTATGGCTGGTATACACTTTGATTAGTAATTAGTGCGAGTGGCTTGTTTAGTGTTAAGTGTTTAGCAAAAAACACGTTCGGACAGTTTCTGTTAAGTGTTAAGTGTATATAGTGCTTAGCGAAGTACAGTATTTACAAGTGTGTTCTATTTTTTCTGCGAGTAGCTCCTCCCGCGCGTCCCGCCTTCACCCCTCGCTTACTCTAAACACGAACTTAACACGTCGGGACGTGCGTGACTGTTAAGTCAACAGTGTCGTGTTCGATTCTTCTGTTGTTTTGAATGAAATACTAGGTGGATTGAATCCGTAACCCACAAATTTGTGGAGTTATATGTTCAACATGCGTGTTTATATAATGTAAACAAGCAAGACAAGCAGCTCTGCAAACCATAGCTACTGAAATGCATTTAGAAAATTTTGGGGCGAAGGAGGCTTACGCCTTCTCTCCTAGCTATCCATTTTCGCACCCATAATCGAGGTGGTCTCCTCAATTCCAACTCTATTTCTTCTCGAATGTGTAACGCAAGCACGTTCACTATTTCATTAACTACATTGCGAATGGGATCATACATATTTACTGTTTTTTTTTTGTTAATTATTACTATCAAATTGTATACAGGCAAAATGTTGTCTATTTTTTAAATGAACTAAACACTGCCTAATAAACAGTATAGGACATCACTAATCACTTAACACTAATCACTCAACACACTAAACACTAAACACTTGGCACTTGACTAATCAAAGGTATTTAGTCTGAGAATCAAAGTGTATACCAGCCATTAGGTTTAGTAGTGTTGTGACAAATATTTTGTTTAAAACATTGATTAATATAACAATTTTTCTTTTCTTTATAAATGGGGAGGAAAGTATCGAACTTTTGAGAAAGTATCTATACCTCAAAGTATTGGAAAAAAAGAATCGATTCCAAAAATACTTTGTATCGAAACAAAAGTATCGTACAGTGCACAGAGCAAGTAATCACTAGGTACAGCGTATCCCATTTAATATTTATAAATATTTTCCTTTTTTTTGATCTTGAATGCAAAGATTTCGGGAATTATACTTTTTTGATTTTCTCATAACATAAAACTTAATTGTTTCGCCTAAACTACGTAGTATCCCTTACTAGTCTGTGGCCTAAACTCTAGTGTAATTGCGGACACTGCGGTATAACATTGGTGATTGTTGTATATATAGTAAAGCTGAAATAAAACTTGAGATGAAGTGCTGTGTTAAGTCCTGCTCAAGTATCTTGAAACGCAATATACCTAAATCAGAAGGGATTTCATTACATTTGTAAGTTGTGAAAGTCTATTATAATGTAATATATCTTACCACTAACAAATATACCTATTGTATCACCTATACTGAACCAAAAACGAATTAATTTATTGAACATATCTGATGCCGGCGACTTCTTTCGCGTGGGTCTCAAAAATGATGATAAGTGATAACTTTTCCACAACCGATTTTGATGAAACAAATCCGATGAAATATGTCAGGAATTCTTTAATTTTCCGGGTTGAAAACTATCTAAGATGTTGACTGGGGATATAAGGTACCACCATACAAGGTTTAATGTAAATTGGTCCACTAGTTTCGGAGATTAGCCCGTACAAACAGACAGAGAAACTAAAAAATTTAAAAAAATAGTGATTTGTTTGTATTTTTTTCTATGTACAGACATTTGAACTCTACAGTTTTATTATATGTTTAGATTTTTTTTTACTTATGTGTGATATTGTTTTTAAGGCGAGAAATGAGTGAAATAATTGGTGTAGCTAGGGTTTTTGTCTGGGGGGGGGGGTTTATGTCCAGCTGAACTAACCGCAGTCATTTAATGCAAGATTTTAATACTGTCGAGAGTGAGCAAAGAAGTTTCTAGCGAGGGCATTGACCACCATTACCCCCCCTATGGCAATAGTTGTTAATATTAAAAACACTAGAACATTATTTTAAAAAGAATGTAGTATCCCACAACATTACAGTAAGCAATGTACATGACATTAAGTGTACATTGTGTTACCTAAATTAATAAATGATTTTATCATTTTTGCCAAAAAGCTAATTTTACAAATATATATTGCAGGTTCCCAATCGATGTTAATCTCTATACTGCCTGGATCAATGCACTTGGTAAGAAGAATATTACATACCCGCCGAATGCTGTGTGTTCAAAACACTTCTTACAAACCGATTTGCTTGTTACCAAGAATGGAGTCAAGAGAATTCGGAACAATGCATTGCCTGTATTGGAACCTGTAAGTTTTCATATGCAATTTCAAATAAGAATGTTTATAGAATTGTAATTGGATGCTGTTAAGCAATACTGTGTCAACCCACAATATTACAAAAATTGAAAAAACTAGCTAATAATAATAATTACAAAAAAATCTATTAATTCTGTTATTCTTTAAAATAAATTTTATAAAACCTGATTAAAACTTCAAACTCAGTTTTCTCAAAATAGCAACCATGTGGGTTGACACTGTATTGCTTAACAGTGTCCTTGTTATTGTGTGCTAATTAAACAGGCTTCTTTTTAATAGCATTATTCGCCTCTAAAAATGTATGTTGCCTTCTAAATTACTAAGTCAGCCACAATTAATGAGCATCTAAATACTATCTTAGCCACTAGTAATCTTCTATGTAATCCACAATTTGTTTCATTCAGCCAAGTGAAATAAGTAGGATTCGGTTCTTGCGGTGGTCACCATACCAACATAACCTAAACTAGGTGGTATTTAGTTGGCATTGTGAAAAAGACGAATTAGTTTATTAGAAGCTGTCATTTTCCCATTGCTTAGTTATAAAATTAGAAGTTTGATCAGGTGGCTAATAAATAATTTATTGGCTTGACTTATAATTTCCCATTATTATTTTACTAGCTACTGGCTTCGCACAGGTGCAATGTAGATATTGTGTCAGTGTGAAGTGCTTAATATTAATAATACATACATACATATACATCACGCCTCTTTCCCATCACGGTAGACAGAGATCACGGAATTCCATATGCTCCGATCCTTACATACCACTTTCGCTTCTTCCACTTTCATCAATGCTTTCAAACACACTCGTCGGTTTCGAGTACTTTTGACCTGGCCCTTTTGAAGAACGTCCCTGATCTGATCGAGGTACATTCGCTTAGGTCGATCACTCCCGACTCTCCCATAATTAATAATACATATAACTATTGTGATTAGACTATACTACAAGATGTCTTTATATTTTTGTTATATTTATAAAAAAAACAGTATTCTCGGTGAAAGCTAGTTGGCTACTACATTTAGAAAAATTTCATCATATTTTAAACTAGCGACCCGCCCCGGCTTCGCACCGGTGCAATGCTGATACTAAATACACTACAGAAAAACTGTTATTATTATACATATAAACCTTCCTCTTCAATCACTCTATCTATTTAAAAAAACCGCATCAAAATCCGTTGCGTAGTTTCAAAGATTATGCCACTGAAACTAGCAGCCGAGTAGTAGCAGCCGGACGTTAGCTGGTCGCTATTTCGTCTGGGAGGCTGAGTCCCACTCAATTTATATGTAGACGTCTTCGGTTATTCATCTAGAAGTCGTCAGTAACTAAGAATATTTTTAAAAAAAAGTTGCCTTCAGTCTGTAGACAGAAATGTCGAATTTTTAGTGTTTAGCTGGTCGCTATTTCGTCTGGGAGGCTGAGTCCCACTCAATTTATATGAAGACGTCTTCGGTTATTCATCTAGAAGTCGTCAGTAACTAAGAATATTTTTAAAAAAAAGTTGCCTTCAGTCTGTAGAGAGAAATGTAGAGAAATGTCGAATTTTTAGTGTTTAGCTGGTCGCTATTTCGTCTAGGAGGCTGAGTCCCACTCAATTTATATGTAGACGTCTTCGGTTATTCATCTAGAAGTCGTCAGTAACTAAGAATATTTTTAAAAAAAAGTTGCCTTCAGTCTGTAGAGAGAAATGTAGAGAAATGTCGAATTTTTAGTGTTTAGCTGGTCGCTATTTCGTCAAGGAGGCTGAGTCCCACTCAATTTATATGTAGAATAGACGTCTTCGGTTATTCATCTAGAAGTCGTCAGTAACTAAGAATATTTTTAAAAAAAAGTTGCCTTCAGTCTGTAGAGAGAAATGTAGAGAAATGTCGAATTTTTAGTGTTTAGCTGGTCGCTATTTCGTCTGGGAGGCTGAGTCCCACTCAATTTATATGTAGACGTCTTCGGTTATTCATCTAGAAGTCGTCAGTAACTAAGAATATTTTTAAAAAAAAGTTGCCTTCAGTCTGTAGAGAGAAATGTCGAATTTTTAGTGTTTAGCTGGTCGCTATTTCGTCTAGGAGGCTGAGTCCCACTCAATTTATATGTAGACGTCTTCGGTTATTCATCTAGAAGTCGACAGTAACTAAGAATGTTTTAAAAAAAAAGTTGCCTTCAGTCTGTAGAGAGAAATGTAGAGAAATGTCGAATTTTTAGTGTTTAGCTGGTCGCTATTTCGTCTAGGAGGCTGAGTCCCACTCAATTTATATGTATACGTCTTCGGTTATTCATCTAGAAGTCGTCAGTAACTAAGAATATTTTAAAAAAAAAGTTGCCTTCAGTCTGTAGAGAGAAATGAAGAGAAATGTCGAATTTTTAGTGTTTAGCTGGTCGCTATTTCGTCTAAGAGGCTGAGTCCCACTCAATTTATATGTAGACGTCTTCGGTTATTCATCTAGAAGTCGTCAGTAACTAAGAATATTTTTAAAAAAAAGTTGCCTTCAGTCTGTAGAGAGGAATGTAGAGAAATGTCGAATTTTTAGTGTTTAGCTGGTCGCTATTTCGTCTGGGAGGCTGAGTCCCACTCAATTTATATGTAGAAGTCTTCGGTTATTCATCTAGAAGTCGTCAGTAACTAAGAATATTTAAAAAAAAAAGTTGCCTTCAGTCTGTAGAGAGAAATGTCGAATTTTTAGTGTTTAGCTGGTCGCTATTTCGTCTGGGAGGCTGAGTCCCACTCAATTTATATGTAGACGTCTTCGGTTATTCATCTAGAAGTCGTCAGTAACTAAGAATATTTTTAAAAAAAAGTTGCCTTCAGTCTGTAGAGAGAAATGTCGAATTTTTAGTGTTTAGCTGGTCGCTATTTCGTCTAGGAGGCTGAGTCCCACTCAATTTATATGTAGACGTCTTCGGTTATTCATCTAGAAGTCGTCAGTAACTAAGAATATTTTTAAAAAAAAGTTGCCTTCAGTCTGTAGAGAGAAATGTAGAGAAATGTCGAATTTTTAGTGTTTAGCTGGTCGCTATTTCGTCTGGGAGGCTGAGTCCCACTCAATTTATATGTAGAAGTCTTCGGTTATTCATCTAGAAGTCGTCAGTAACTAAGAATATTTTTAAAAAAAAGTTGCCTTCAGTCTGTAGAGAGAAATGTAGAGAAATGTCGAATTTTTAGTGTTTAGCTGGTCGCTATTTCGTCTAGGAGGCTGAGTCCCACTCAATTTATATGTAGACGTCTTCGGTTATTCATCTAGAAGTCGTCAGTAACTAAGAATATTTTTAAAAAAAAGTTGCCTTCAGTCTGTAGAGAGAAATGAAGAGAAATGTCGAATTTTTAGTGTTTAGCTGGTCGCTATTTCGTCTAAGAGGCTGAGTCCCACTCAATTTATATGTAGACGTCTTCGGTTATTCATCTAGAAGTCGTCAGTAACTAAGAATATTTTAAAAAAAAAGTTGCCTTCAGTCTGTAGAGAGAAATGTAGAAAAATGTCGAATTTTTAATGTTTAGCTGGTCGCTATTTCGTCTAGGAGGCTGAGTCCCACTCAATTTATATGTAGACGTCTTCGGTTATTAATCTAGAAGTCTTCAGTAACTAAGAATGTTTTAAAAAAAAAGTTGCCTTCAGTCTGTAGAGAGAAATGTCGAATTTTTAGTGTTTAGCTGGTCGCTATTTCGTCTAGGAGGCTGAGTCCCACTCAATTTATATGTAGACGTCTTCGGTTATTAATCTAGAAGTCTTCAGTAACTAAGAATGTTTTAAAAAAAAAGTTGCCTTCAGTCTGTAGAGAGAAATGTCGAATTTTTAGTGTTTAGCTGGTCGCTATTTCGTCTAGGAGGCTGAGTCCCACTCAATTTATATGTAGACGTCTTCGGTTATTCATCTAGAAGTCGACAGTAACTAAGAATGTTTTAAAAAAAAAGTTGCCTTCAGTCTGTAGAGAGAAATGTAGAGAAATGTCGAATTTTTAGTGTTTAGCTGGTCGCTATTTCGTCTAGGAGGCTGAGTCCCACTCAATTTATATGTATACGTCTTCGGTTATTCATCTAGAAGTCGTCAGTAACTAAGAATATTTTAAAAAAAAAGTTGCCTTCAGTCTGTAGAGAGAAATGTAGAGAAATGTCGAATTTTAGTGTTTAGCTGGTCGCTATTTCGTCTGGGAGGCTGAGTCCCACTCAATTTATATGTAGACGTCTTCGGTTATTCATCTAGAAGTCGTCAGTAACTAAGAATATTTTTAAAAAAAAGTTGCCTTCAGTCTGTAGAGAGAAATGTAGAGAAATGTCGAATTTTTAGTGTTTAGCTGGTCGCTATTTCGTCTAGGAGGCTGAGTCCCACTCAATTTATATGTAGACGTCTTCGGTTATTCATCTATAAGTCGTCAGTAACTAAGAATATTTTTAAAAAAAAGTTGCCTTCAGTCTGTAGAGAGAAATGAAGAGAAATGTCGAATTTTTAGTGTTTAGCTGGTCACTATTTCGTCTAAGAGGCTGAGTCCCACTCAATTTATATGTAGACGTCTTCGGTTATTCATCTAGAAGTCGTCAGTAACTAAGAATGTTTTAAAAAAAAAGTTGCCTTCAGTCTGTAGAGAGAAATGTCGAATTTTTAGTGTTTAGCTGGTCGCTATTTCGTCTAGGAGGCTGAGTCCCACTCAATTTATATGTAGACGTCTTCGGTTATTCATCTAGAAGTCGACAGTAACTAAGAATGTTTTAAAAAAAAAGTTGCCTTCAGTCTGTAGAGAGAAATGTAGAGAAATGTCGAATTTTTAGTGTTTAGCTGGTCGCTATTTCGTCTAGGAGGCTGAGTCCCACTCAATTTATATGTAGACGTCTTCGGTTATTCATCTAGAAGTCGTCAGTAACTAAGAATATTTTAAAAAAAAAGTTGCCTTCAGTCTGTAGAGAGAAATGTAGAGAAATGTCGAATTTTTAGTGTTTAGCTGGTCGCTATTTCGTCAAGGAGGCTGAGTCCCACTCAATTAAGATGTAGACGTCTTCGGTTATTCATCAAGAAGTCGTCAGTAACTAAGAATGTTTTAAAAAAAAAGTTGCCTTCAGTCTGTAGAGAGAAATGTCGAATTTTTAGTGTTTAGCTGGTCGCTATTTCGTCTAGGAGGCTGAGTCCCACTCAATTTATATGTAGACGTCTTCGGTTATTCATCTAGAAGTCGTCAGTAACTAAGAATATTTTAAAAAAAAAGTTGCCTTCAGTCTGTAGAGAGAAATGTAGAGAAATGTCGAATTTTTAGTGTTTAGCTGGTCGCTATTTCGTCAAGGAGGCTGAGTCCCACTCAATTAAGATGTAGACGTCTTCGGTTATTCATCAAGAAGTCGTCAGTAACTAAGAATATTTTAAAAAAAAAGTTGCCTTCAGTCTGTAGAGAGAAATGTAGAGAAATGTGAAAAAAAATGAAATGACTCAGCCTCCTAGACGAAATAGCGACCAGCTAAACACTAAAAATTCGACATTTCTCTACATTTCTCTCTACAGACTGAAGGCAACTTTTTTTTAAAAATATTCTTAGTTACTGACGACTTCTAGATGAATAACCGAAGACGTCTACATATAAATTGAGTGGGACTCAGCCTCCTAGACGAAATAGCGACCAGCTAAACACTAAAAATTCGACATTTCTCTCTACAGACTGAAGGCAACTTTTTTTTAAAAATATTCTTAGTTACTGACGACTTCTAGATGAATAACCGAAGACGTCTACATATAAATTGAGTGGGACTCAGCCTCCCAGACGAAATAGCGACCAGCTAAACACTAAAAATTCGACATTTCTCTACATTTCTCTCTACAGACTGAAGGCAACTTTTTTTTAAAAATATTCTTAGTTACTGACGACTTCTAGATGAATAACCGAAGACATCTACATATAAATTGAGTGGGACTCAGCCTCCCAGACGAAATAGCGACCAGCTAAACACTAAAAATTCGACATTTCTCTACATTTCTCTCTACAGACTGAAGGCAACTTTTTTTTTAAAACATTCTAAGTTACTGACGACTTCTAGATGAAAAACGAAGACGTCTACATCTTAATTGAGTGGGACTCAGCCTCCTAGACGAAATAGCGACCAGCTAAACACTAAAAATTCGACATTTCTCTCTACAGACTGAAGGCAACTTTTTTTTTAAAATATTCTTAGTTACTGACGACTTCTAGATGAATAACCGAAGACTTCTACATATAAATTGAGTGGGACTCAGCCTCCCAGACGAAATAGCGACCAGCTAAACACTAAAAATTCGACATTTCTCTACATTCCTCTCTACAGACTGAAGGCAACTTTTTTTTTAAAATATTCTTAGTTACTGACGACTTCTAGATGAATAACCGAAGACGTCTACATATAAATTGAGTGGGACTCAGCCTCCTAGACGACATAGCGACCAGCTAAACACTAAAAATTCGACATTTCTCTACATTTCTCTCTACAGACTGAAGGCAACTTTTTTTTTAAAATATTCTTAGTTACTGACGACTTCTAGATGAATAACCGAAGACGTCTACATATAAATTGAGTGGGACTCAGCCTCCTAGACGAAATAGCGACCAGCTAAACACTAAAAATTCGACATTTCTCTCTACAGACTGAAGGCAACTTTTTTTTAAAAATATTCTTAGTTACTGACGACTTCTAGATGAATAACCGAAGACGTCTACATATAAATTGAGTGGGACTCAGCCTCCCAGACGAAATAGCGACCAGCTAAACACTAAAAATTCGACATTTCTCTACATTTCTCTCTACAGACTGAAGGCAACTTTTTTTTAAAAATATTCTTAGTTACTGACGACTTCTAGATGAATAACCGAAGACGTCTACATATAAATTGAGTGGGACTCAGCCTCCTAGACGAAATAGCGACCAGCTAAACACTAAAAATTCGACATTTCTCTACATTTCTCTCTACAGACTGAAGGCAACTTTTTTTAAAAAATATTCTTAGTTACTGACGACTTCTAGATGAATAACCGAAGACTTCTACATATAAATTGAGTGGGACTCAGCCTCCCAGACGAAATAGCGACCAGCTAAACACTAAAAATTCGACATTTCTCTACATTCCTCTCTACAGACTGAAGGCAACTTTTTTTTTAAAATATTCTTAGTTACTGACGACTTCTAGATGAATAACCGAAGACGTCTACACATAAATTGAGTGGGACTCAGCCTCCTAGACGAAATAGCGACCAGCTAAACACTAAAAATTCGACATTTCTCTCTACAGACTGAAGGCTACTTTTTTTTAAAAATATTCTTTGTTACTGACGACTTCTAGATGAATAACCGAAGACGTCTACATATAAATTGAGTGGGACTCAGCCTCCCAGACGAAATAGCGACCAGCTAAACACTAAAAATTCGACATTTCTCTACATTTCTCTCTACAGACTGAAGGCAACTTTTTTTTAAAAATATTCTTAGTTACTGACGACTTCTAGATGAATAACCGAAGACGTCTACATATAAATTGAGTGGGACTCAGCCTCCTAGACGAAATAGCGACCAGCTAAACACTAAAAATTCGACATTTCTCTACATTTCTCTCTACAGACTGAAGGCAACTTTTTTTTTAAAACATTCTTAGTTACTGACGACTTCTAGATGAATAACCGAAGACGTCTACATATAAATTGAGTGGGACTCAGCCTCCTAGACGAAATAGCGACCAGCTAAACATTAAAAATTCGACATTTCTCTACATTTCTCTCTACAGACTGAAGGCAACTTTTTTTTTAAAATATTCTTAGTTACTGACGACTTCTAGATGAATAACCGAAGACGTCTACATATAAATTGAGTGGGACTCAGCCTCTTAGACGAAATAGCGACCAGCTAAACACTAAAAATTCGACATTTCTCTTCATTTCTCTCTACAGACTGAAGGCAACTTTTTTTTAAAAATATTCTTAGTTACTGACGACTTCTAGATGAATAACCGAAGACGTCTACATATAAATTGAGTGGGACTCAGCCTCCTAGACGAAATAGCGACCAGCTAAACACTAAAAATTCGACATTTCTCTACATTTCTCTCTACAGACTGAAGGCAACTTTTTTTTAAAAATATTCTTAGTTACTGACGACTTCTAGATGAATAACCGAAGACTTCTACATATAAATTGAGTGGGACTCAGCCTCCCAGACGAAATAGCGACCAGCTAAACACTAAAAATTCGACATTTCTCTCTACAGACTGAAGGCAACTTTTTTTTAAAAATATTCTTAGTTACTGACGACTTCTAGATGAATAACCGAAGACGTCTACATATAAATTGAGTGGGACTCAGCCTCCCAGACGAAATAGCGACCAGCTAAACACTAAAAATTCGACATTTCTCTACATTTCTCTCTACAGACTGAAGGCAACTTTTTTTTTTAAATATTCTTAGTTACTGACGACTTCTAGATGAATAACCGAAGACGTATACATATAAATTGAGTGGGACTCAGCCTCCTAGACGAAATAGCGACCAGCTAAACACTAAAAATTCGACATTTCTCTACATTTCTCTCTACAGACTGAAGGCAACTTTTTTTTTAAAACATTCTTAGTTACTGTCGACTTCTAGATGAATAACCGAAGACGTCTACATATAAATTGAGTGGGACTCAGCCTCCTAGACGAAATAGCGACCAGCTAAACACTAAAAATTCGACATTTCTCTCTACAGACTGAAGGCAACTTTTTTTTTAAAACATTCTTAGTTACTGACGACTTCTAGATTAATAACCGAAGACGTCTACATATAAATTGAGTGGGACTCAGCCTCCTAGACGAAATAGCGACCAGCTAAACATTAAAAATTCGACATTTCTCTACATTTCTCTCTACAGACTGAAGGCAACTTTTTTTTTAAAATATTCTTAGTTACTGACGACTTCTAGATGAATAACCGAAGACGTCTACATATAAATTGAGTGGGACTCAGCCTCTTAGACGAAATAGCGACCAGCTAAACACTAAAAATTCGACATTTCTCTACATTCCTCTCTACAGACTGAAGGCAACTTTTTTTTTAAAATATTCTTAGTTACTGACGACTTCTAGATGAATAACCGAAGACGTCTACATATAAATTGAGTGGGACTCAGCCTCCTAGACGAAATAGCGACCAGCTAAACACTAAAAATTCGACATTTCTCTCTACAGACTGAAGGCAACTTTTTTTTAAAAATATTCTTAGTTACTGACGACTTCTAGATGAATAACCGAAGACGTCTACATATAAATTGAGTGGGACTCAGCCTCCCAGACGAAATAGCGACCAGCTAACGTCCGGCTGCTACTACTCGGCTGCTAGTTTCAGTGGCATTCAAAGATTTAAGCATACAAAGGGACAGAGAAAGCGACTTTGTTTTATACTATGTAGTGATTAACACAAAACAGTATTAAATTATTCATATTAACCTTCCTCTTGTATTAAGTTATCTATTTATAAAACCTGAATTAAGACCTTTTACATCTTAAATGAATTAATCTATACTAATATTATAAAGAGGAAAGATTTGTATTTTTGTTTTTTGTTTGTATCGAATAAACTTAAAAACTACTGGACCAATTTCAATTTTTTTTTTCTTTTGCTTTTTTCACCTACATTGCACCCGTGCGAAGCCAGGGCGTTTTTCTAGTATTATATTTAATAATTATTGCACACAGAGAGAGATATATGACCGAAGCGACTCAGAAAAAGTGTAGATATTCTATAACAATAGCTTTTTTAGGAATGTTAGTAAGAGTGACCACCTCCGTAGATCAGTGTACGCGCGATTCGTTAAGCACCGGAGGGTCCTGAGTTCGAATCCCAGGGAAATAAGATTTAAAAAAATTGTTTCGGTTGGGCAGGGCACAGAAGGCTGATTACCTAATAACCAGGAAAGATATTTATCATTGTGGAGGAAGGGTGGTGTGGTCTTCCTCCAACCTAAAGGGAGGATCCTCGACCAGTCGAACCACTGACTGGTCGGCCCTAAGGCCCCAGTGGTTGATGTCGAGATGTTGTATATATACTAAGCGCTCGGAAACATTTATATAGCACGATTCAGGATTAGACGTCTTTGTATTGATTCTTGTAGCAGATTATAGATGTCGCTACAATCATGATTTGATCAGTGGGTCAAAATGGGTTTGCCCCATGCCCCACTAGGGGCATCAGGAATACATTTTTGTGTTAGAAATCGGAACCTTAGATGATAAATGCCATTAACCATTGATTGTGAGTCATCTATGTAGTTAAAGCAGGCCATAGGTTTGCCTGTACAATTTAAAAACATTAAAGTAATTTATTCTGCTTTTTTTTTTCAGGAAACTAAACCAAGCACTTTATTGGTAAGTTTTTGACATAGATTGGTTTTTTATGTTATTTGTGCTGCCTCATGCCTCATTTTTTGAAATTAATGGAAATGATAACATAATGTTCTTCCATATTATTAAAAAAATATTTGGATAATAATTTGGAGCCAGGGGGCCTCCTTTGTTGCCCCAGCGCCTCCGAAACTCGTAAGTCCCTGGCCCTGTTTCTGACTGACTGACTGATTTTAGTTTTAAAAAAATATAATTATCTTCATCATCATCATAATTATTATTTTTATCAATATTTATTTGTACCTTAACCCCAATACATCGGGCTTTGACGGGCTCGTTGGCGCGTTCGGTAGAACACCTGCCGTGCGCATGGGTCGTGGGTTCGAATCCCACCGGGACGACATGTTTATAATTTTATGTAAGCATGTTTTCTACACGTCTGGTAACTTCTGGCATTGATCGGGTGGGAGGAATATCGAAATTCCGACCAGGTAACGAACCACAGTTCATGGATAGAAATACCGTGAAGTGCATATTGCGCGATTCGGTTTCAAACTTTGGATTTCTGAATGCTTCAAAATTAAATTAGGTCGACAGCGCATCATTGACTAATGTTCTGTGGCTGAGGTATCACCTACCATCAAGTGAACCTCATGCTCGTCTGTCGATATCTGACCAAAATACTTTTTTTACCTTTTCCCCACAACACTCTTCAATATTTCTTATTTTGTTACAGGTTTGCCGAATATGTCTTGGCGCTGAGTTTAAATTGTTACCGATTGGAAAATATAACTTGGACCAAACTTACAAAGATGTTACTGGATTTAATGTATGTAGTACTTTTGTCAATAAAAACGGGGCAAATGAATGTTATAATAAAAATGAGGGCCAAATTAATGTTTTAATAAAGTGAGGGCCAAATTAATGTTTGAATAAACATGGGGGCAAATTAATAAAAATGAGGTCAAATTAATGTTTTAATAAAAATAGGGGCAAATGAATGTTATAATAAAAGTGGGGGCAAATGAATGTTTTAATAAAAATAGGGGCAAATTAATATTTTAATAAAAATGGGGGCTAATGAATGGCTAGGTCTTTTGACGTTAGGTGATCATTGACTCCTATAGATATTTGTTATACTAATTGCTTGGGAGTGCATTGTGGGCTTATATCTATACTAATATTATAAAGAGGAAAGTTTTTTTACTTTTGTATGTTACGATTTAACTCAAAAACTACTAGACCGATTTTAAAAATCTTTCACCAATAGAAAGCTTCATTATCAGCGAGTAACATAATCTATGTTTTGTGTATAGTAAATCTACATTGCGCCCGTGTGAAGCCGGGGCGCGTTCCTAGTCTACCTATAAATTTATTGAAACAATGGAGTCGATGACATGAAATGAAATTTGTAATGAAATGAGATGACATGACAATAATATGCCATCAAAAACATAAATTGTAAAAAAAGCCAAGTCTTGCAACTCAGTTCTTCTATCGCAAAAAGTTGTGAGATCCATATAATACCAAGTCGGTCAATTTATTCAGTCTCTACTGAAGGATCCTTCTGTCTTAAGTTATTACGTAATTAGCTAACCTAACAACATCTTATAGTGATCATATCAATACCAATATTAAAAATATTTGATGTTTTAAATAAATAGATTGACTCGGCTATCGAATGTTAAAGAATTTTTGAAATCGGTAGTAGTTTTTAAGTTATTCATTACATACAGAAATACATTAAAGTTTGTATATCTAGAAAACTGGACCGAAATGTCAAAATATTTTAGTTTTTCCTTGATTTATACACTAAACACTAATTGTATTCTAAATTTGAAGTTTCTATGTCTGCTAGAAGTGCCTTAGAGTTTTGATGATCGGTCAGTCAGTGAGTGAGTGAGTGAGTGACAAATTAACAATTTTTGACTCGTTATAATTCTTAAACTACTAGTTTAAATTTATTGAAATTATTAAATATACCGAGTTTAAACAATGCCTGCTTGGTTACTGAAAATTCAAGCTTCTAGTTTTATCCACAACGAAGTTATAGGGAGTCGAAAATGGCCCGAACTACTTCGAGAAAAGGATAGTACGGCCATGCCGCTTTTTGCTCGACTTGGCGGGGGCACTGCCGGCCCCCAGATATTGCATCTTTAAAGATAAACCTTAACCAAACAATTTTTTTCAAGAATCGAGTCATCTACTTTACCTATCTTAAATTTCGAAAGAAATATCGAAATTCGAAATCTCTCGAATTTCGCTATTTCTTATTCTAATTTTTTTTGTTGGGTTCTCAAAAAAGGTATTTTTATATAATAGATAAATAAAGACGACTGCCTACCTCAGTACATGTGTGCGGAGTGTGCTCAAAAACTGTTGAACTGTTGGAAATTCATTAACAAATGTCACAAGTCTCGGAAGCTTTTGTTAGATTCGGAAAATGACGTAAGTATTTTTATAGATATCCGTCGCCGTATCTGCGGATATCCGAGGGAGAAGAAAGATTTGTATCCGTTGTATTTGTATAAGTTTCTGTACGCGCTCAGTATATATACAACATCTCGACATCAACCACTGGGGCCTTAGGGCCGGCCAGTCAGTGGTTCGACTGGTCGAGGATCCTCCCTTTAGGTTGGAGGAAGACCACACCTCCCTTCCTCCACAAATTCATTTGTCTTATTTTAAGCGTACATCTACGATAAGATCAAATTACTAGTTTCATAGTTTTGTTATGGACCACAATACGCATTGGAAGTTAGCCCCCCATGATTTTCAAAACCAACAACAGAACTACATATTTCCAAAAAATATAAGGAACTCTAGAACTATGTGGGGGCAACTAGAACTCATCTTAGTTTTTTTTACCTTCACATTGGGGGGCCAATATTCAATAGTAGAAAAAAATATTTTTATTCAAAATGACAGTGTGTTTTACTTTTGAACCGACGATATACAGACCATGTTCAATTACATAATAGGCAAAGGGGGCATCCACCTTTTTAATTTGGCCCGAAAAGGCTAGTTACGCCACTGTGACGAACGTTAGGTTCTATAATATGTATAACAAACCTCATTGTAATAAATTGCTTGCTACATGGAATATTGACTGATTTACAGAACAGAAGAAGTAAGTAGAAGTGCAATGTGTCATAATTTGTACCGGATCGACTGTCGCCAAATGAATGGAGTTTTTTTTCGATTCGTTGTTTTTATTTATTTAATAGATAGAGTTATATTATCTTAGTGCTTGGCGATAACGGTTACTTTGGCTTAGCGCACAAAGTACATACGACGTTTTGTAATATTAAACTAATACATAATTACTAAACTAAACTTTATGTGAAAGATATAAGGTGATCGATTTAACGCCACCATGCTCAATTGTGACACGCGTGCCACGCCTACTTCGCACTTCTACTTATTTTTTCTGTTCTATGGTCTAATCTCTTTCAGATTTGTTAGGTTTCGCTATATAAATAATTTATTTTTCAGTTTTCTCTGGAAACACTAAAAGCAATAGATAGAAAATCCAACCAGTTAACATCAAATTTATCTATGGGAAAAATTTTAAATATAGATGCAGACGCAGAGAATTTGGTTGAAATATACGTTGAAGATAGCAAAGATGATATGTTTATACCGGAGTTTGATGATAGTGATCAGGAAGGAACAGAAGAAATGTCCGAAAATAGAAAAAAAATGAAAAACAAAAGAAACGAACCGAAAATAGAAAGGAGAAAAAAGCCTTTTTTTGATGATGATAATATGTTTACAATAACAGATTTGAGCTTTGAGGAACAGGTGTATATATATTATTAGACATATAATAAAGTGATTATTATTTTTTAATCTTAACTAATATTATAAAGTGGAATGATTTGTATCTTTGTTTGTTAGTTTGTTACGATTTAACTCAAAAACTAATCGACGGATTTTAAAAATTCCTTCACCAATAAAAAGTACATTATCAGCGAGTAACATAGGCTATATTTATGGTGTACAGTACATCTACATTGCACCCGTGCGAAGCCGGGGTGCGTTACTAGTTTCTTATATTTTTCTTCTATTAAATATCTGATTTAATTAATGGATAGGAAAGATAACCAAATATGTAATACCGTTTAATTTTGTAAAAATAAGACTAATAAGCCTAATGGGTGATACATTTGCAACCAACACACTAAAGATAAGACTAATTAGTGATACATTTGCATCTAACACACTAAAGATAGGACTAATTAGTGATACATTTGCACCCAACCCACTGAAGATAACACTAATTTATGATACATTTGCACCCAACACACTAAAGATAAGACTAATTAGTGATACATTTGCACCTAACACACTAAAGATAAGACTAATGAGTGATACATTTGCACCCAACACACTAAAGATAAGACTAATGAGTGATACATTTGCACCCAACCCACTGAAGATAACTCTAATTTATGATACATTTGCACCCAAAACACTAAGATAAGACTAATTAGTGATACATTTGCATCTAACACACTAAAGATAGGACTAATTAGTGATACATTTGCACCCAACCCACTGAAGATAACACTAATTTATGATACATTTGCACCCAACACACTAAAGATAAGACTAATTAGTGATACATTTGCACCCAACACACTAAAGATAAGACTAATGAGTGATACATTTGCACCCAACACACAAAAAAATAAGACTAATTAGTGATACATTTGCTACTACTAATACTAGACTTGCTTATATTGTAGGTGGCTGAAATTCAAAAAAGAAAGTTGTCAGCTAACTATAGAAAATCACAGTTCAAATGCAATGACTGCTTTAGAGGGTTTTTATCTGAAGAAGCTTTTATAAGACATCGGCGACGACATACCAATGTAAGTATATTTATGTTAGATGTCAACAGAAGAGCATGAAACTATCTCAATTGCGATAGGGTGAAATAGTAAATAAGGTTGTGAAAAATGCCCGGAAACGAGTGAAGGCGTGAACAATTGTAATTTTTTACAAAAAAAAAACATTACTCCGTTAATGAACGAGTGGGAGGAATATCGAAATTCCGACCGGGTAACGAACCACCGCTCAGATGGAAAAACCGTGAAGTGCATTGCGCGTTTCGGTTTCAGTCAGATTTCCGAATGCTCGAAGTAAAAATTAGGTCGACAGCGCATCGTTGACACACTACTACTGGCATAAAAAAAAACCTATTTGCCTCAAAATATGTTTATTTGCAGGAATATGGTGACGTCGTATGTGCAATATGCAACATACATTATATAAATGCTCGTCTTCTAAAGTGTCATAGATTCCGTCAGCATTTTCAGCGATATAACTGTACAATGTGCCCATACGTCACTACAAGTAGGTAAGTTTTATGTAAGGCGGATTTTGGGGGTCACTATGTCTGACTAGGAGGCAGCCCGAATGACTAACCCCATACTCTCCCAGCATTGCACGACCCCTTTGCAGTGCCGGATTTAGGGAATTTAGGGCATCCGGGGCTCCAGCCCTGGGGCCTCCATAAAAGAGGGGAAGAATTATCAAGTTCAAGAATCATGCAATAGAAATAGATGTAAAAACTTTAAATTAAGCTAATTGTTTGTGGGAAATGTATTTCAAAAACAGTTTTTAAATATAAAAGGTTTTCAATTACTTTTTTAATAATAAGTCTCTCATATAAATTGATTTGAAACTATTTTCTTTGCATAAAACTTCAATTTTCTTGTATGGGTCAAATTGGCTCACTTCAGTAAAAATAGATATATAACCAACATCCGTACATCAAGTGTTAAGCCATGCCTCAAGTCTTATTTTAGAAAAGTGACACAGCAATGGTAACAGAAAAGTGTGAAGTCGAAATTTGATTTTTGGGGTCAATAGGATGTTTAGGGGTCAATAGGGTGTTTAGGGGTCAATAGGGTGTTTAGGGGTCACTAGGATGTCTGACTAGCATGCAGCTCGAATGACTTACCCCTCTCCCAGCATTGCACGACACCGCTGGTAAACCTTACATGGGAATGTTTACCTTCTAGTGACCTATACTAATATTATAAAGAGGAAAGATTTGTATTTTTGTATGTTATGAATAAACCCAAAAACTACTGGATCGATTTTAAAAATTCTCCCACCAATAGAAAGCTACATTATCAGCGAGTAACATAGGCTATATTTTGTGTGTAGTACGTCGACATTGCGAAGTCATTTGCAATGTAGATGTACTAAGAAAATAACCTAGGTTGCTCGCTGATAATGTGGCTTTCTATTGGTGGAAGAATTTTTAAAATCGGTCCAGAGTTTTTGAGTTTATTCATAACATACAAAAATTTCCTCTGGTCTGGTCTTTATAATATTAGTTTTGATAATAACTGTGTATTTTATTTATTTACAAATTGTATTCGTATCAGAACTTCAGCGAAGTTGCATGAAAGATGGCACGCGGGAAAAAAATACCAGTGTCAGCATTGTCAAGAAGTGTTTCTGTAAGTATAATCTTCTTATATATATTTCCATGTCACAATGTTAGTTACCGTACTCCTCCGAAACGTCTTTACCGATTTTTACCAAATTTTATATGCGTATTCAGTAGGTCTGAGAATCGGCTACTATCTATTTTTCATACCCCTAAGTGATAAGGGTTGTTCACCCTTAATTTTTATTTAATTTTTGGACGAAATTTTTGTTTTTATTTTTTTAAAAATACATACAACCCTATATTTTCACTTCTATTACCAACCC
The DNA here is from genome assembly GCA_905404175.1 of Anthocharis cardamines. Lineage (NCBI taxonomy): Eukaryota > Metazoa > Arthropoda > Insecta > Lepidoptera > Pieridae > Anthocharis > Anthocharis cardamines. The sequence goes on from FR989978.1 coordinate 2,028,004, forward strand.
CTACTTTTTTTGTCAAAATATCTAGACCTGTGCGAAGCCGGGGCGGGTCGCTAGTTATATGTATGTTTACTTTATTCATTTTGTTAGATACGTGAGACTTCCATGAAAATTCGTTCAGCAGTTTTTGAGTTTATCGCGAACAGACAGACAGTCGCGGCGGAGGACTTTGTTTTATAATATGTAGTGATGTGTCGGATCGTTAAAAATTTATAGCTGCGGATACGGATCCGAATACGGATATTTGGTGCCATGATTTTTTTAATGTTAGGTCCCAGGTCGCCGTACTTCCAAGCGAAGCCCTGGTTTTAAAACCTGGTATCGTACATACCAGGTACATGTCTCATCTTTAATTTTAACTACGCAGTCAGTTCACAACGTACATGAGCCACGTTCGCATCAAGCACCCCTCTGACTTCGTATGCGCCTGGTGCGGCTACTGCTTCATCAGCGAGAAGGGAATCCAGCAGCATAAACGAATGAAGCATCGCTTCGATGACGTTAAGGTGAGTCAATGGATCCGAAGACGGTTATTAACGATTTTAACCGAGCGGTTAAAATGCATTTTTCGTTATTAACGGTTAAGTAACCGCATTTTATGGGTGTTACGTTTACATCAAATTATTTTTTATAACTACAATCTTCGATCAACAATGAGAATCGGCTACTATCTATTCATACCCCTAAGTGATAAGGGTTGTTCACCCTTATTTTTATTTTTTTTCAAATTTTTGGAGAAATTTTTTTGTTTTTATTTTTTTTTATAATGTGACATTAAAAATACATACAACCCTAAATTTTTACTTTTTTATCACCAACCCCTGCTTTTTAGAAATTATTTAAATGGCAAATCAACGTTTGCCGGGTCAGCTAGTAATAATAAACTACTTTAATTCAGATACCAGCGGACGGACCGATGTGCGAGCCTTGCAATATTCGATTTGTGTCTCAGGACGCGTATAACAAACATTTAAGTGTGTCCGCCAGACACAGTGATAAGTAAGTAGTTCTTTTATGTTAGATATCGACAGACGAGCATGAGGTTCAGGTCATACCTCAGCCACAGAATATCAGTCAATGATGCGCTGTCAACCTATGTTTTTTATGTTAGATAATGACAGACGAGCATGAGGTTCAAAATCAAGTTTTTTATTTCAAATAGGCATTTGCAGGCTCTTATGAATCGAGCATTCGGAATTTCATAGACTGAAACCGAAATGCGCAATCTGCACTTCACCGTTTCCATCTATGGACGGTGGTTCGTTACCCTTTCGGAATTTCGATATTCCTCCCACCCGTTCAATGCCCGAAGCTACCAGACGTGGGCAAGCCCAACAAAAAGACTCCTAAAAAATTCCGCTAAATAATTAATTGTCATTTTATTTTACCTTTTTTGTGGCGACTCCCAACTCCCAAGCTTTCATGAATACACTTAACTGCCCTCCCTCACCGGGACGCCATGGCCACGTCGCCGGCTACGTAGCCATGGCTACCTCTGGCTTCCTTCGGATGCCAAATGGAGTAGCCAATAGCCGCCATTTTCTGGCCAGTCAGTTCTCTCGGCTTGTAGAAAATGGACGCGTTGTCAATAGAAGAAATCGCAATTATTTATTGGTACGTGCGTCGCAAAGAGAGAAAGAAACCTATTCGCTATCTTTGCAATGAGTGCGAATTTGACGTCTTGCTTGGCGGACCGTTGGCTACCGAGTGAGTGAGACGCAACTTGCTCGCATACATTTTGTTGGCGACGTCGCCAGGCTGCCAAGTAGCCAGTCTCCACCCAAGTGACCCGTCGTCGCGGCTACGCTTCCAAATTGGCGACGTTGCCAAACCGTCGCCAAGTGAGTGAGGTGCCATACATGTGAATACTAATTGTTTGGCTACGTAGCCGGCGACGTGGCCATGGCGTCCCGGTGAGGCAGGGCACTAATACACTTGGCTGATTTTCACAAAACACACACACAGAAGGCTACTACTGGATTGATTGAGAAATACACAAGTTGGGCGTTGCTTTCGCTGAAGTAATTAGATATATTTTTTCTTAAAATGTTAACGATTTAACTTTGTATTATCTCCTTTTAAAGTTCCACACACTTCAAATCCTCAAATGGAACACATTTCACTTCGTCATTACTCATATTTAATAATAATTAAAAGAAAAACAATAAAATGCTCTGCGCACGTAATTACATGGTCAAACTAAAACAAATAACAATCATAATACACTTGAAGTTGCAAACACAACGCCCACAGCGCCAGCGCTCATTGAATATGCACTAACTTCACACTAAAAGCCTGGATTACGTTTGCCTTATATTCGATCGATTTGTTAACATAATTTTATTGTTTTCATCTCGGGTTTTGTATGAAGAAATACAAGCCCCATAAAACCTAACAAGTCAGAGAGAGAGAAAAAACGTCATACGACCGAAATTTGACGATCATGATCCGAATTAATTTTGCGGTATTCTAGCGTTAATTTGCCATATGACAACTGACAATTATTAAACATGCGGACATCGTTAGACTATTTCTGGTTGGGCATAAAATTATCATTTGAATATTTTTTTGTTTTTCTCGTAAGATGGCGCAAATATAATAACTTGAGATTTGGCTGGGCATAAAATTATTCTTTAAATATTTTTCTTATTCAATTGAAATGTTATTGTTGTTTTTCATTTATTTAATAACTTTAAGGGCATTATTATTTTTCTTATTATGGTTGCATTAATAGGGCAAGCCGGGGTTTTGGGCTTGTATGGTGGTCCCGCCACTGGGGAAGTCATGCTTACAGAAAATTATTAAAATATAGTCGTCCCGTATTCTTTATTATAAATATTTGACATGTCATGAAAAAATCATAAAATCTATATCTATATTATCTATACTAATATTATAAAGAGGAAAGATTTGTATTTTTGTATGTTATGAATAAACTGTAAAACTACTGGACCGATTTTAAAAATTCTTTCAACAATAGAATGCTACATTTAGCTATTTGTGTATAGTACATCTACATTGCATCCGTGTGAAGCCGGGGCGTGGTGCTAGTATTATATATATACTTTATATTTATATATTTTCAGTCAGCAGCGCAACGACCCCAAACGAAAAAATCCTGTCATACGCAAACGACCTCCAGTTGGCGAAATGATTTCTTGTGAACTGGTAATACTGGATTTGTTTTCAAAATAGAGCCGCAATAACCTCATTCTAACTACAGTCTACCCCAACACTTAGTATAAATTGTCTCAATCTAATTATATATTCCCCAAATTTACCTTACTTAAAAAATAAATTACCCCAGACTAAAGATTTCTCCCCAAAATTACCTCACTTGAGAAAAAAATTACCCCAGACTAAAGATTTCTCCCCAAAATTACCTCACTTGAGAAAAAAATTACCCCAGACTAAAGATTTCTCCCCAGAATTAAAACAATACAACCTTACAGGCTAAAGATATGTTCCCCAAAATTCAAAATTCATTTATTCATTTAGGTAACACAGTGTACACTTATGAACGTCAATAAAAAATACATATTAAATGCTTCTAATTTTACATTTACTGCCAGTTCACAAATCAAGGGCGTAGAGCGGACGAGAAGAACTGGCAAGAAACTCGCCGCCACTCTTTTTAATCGCCAAGTTTTTGTTTTACAAAATTTTTGTAAGGAGCTAACCATTACACCATGTTCCACATGACATCTTTAAGTAATTAACTATAATTATCAAAAAATATATATAAACGAAAAAATAAAAAATAAAACAAAGATTTGTCCTCTATCAGCAGCAGCCTCTATTATTTATGGTGAAATAGGAGCACGCACATTCTAGTGGGAACAACACGCAAATACATAGACGAAATAACTAGGTCAAACTAGGCCAAAATTACCTCACTTAAGAAAAAAATTACCCCAGACTAAAGATTTCTCCCCAGAATTAAAACAATACAACCTTATAGGCTAAAGATATTTTCCCCGAAATTACCTCACTTAAAGAATGAATTAAATTTGTTTTAAAAAAATATCAGAAATAATAGATTTTTTTTGTAATTATTATTATTACACTAAATGTATATAATTTTTCTTGGTACCAATCAAAGTAATAGAATTTAGTGCATTATTGTTAAATATTCTAAACATGTTAGGGTTTCGTGCTCGCTAGTTTTTTCAATATTTTTGCTATTAAAACGATTTAAATGATATATATCCAGCTCATAAGGAAGATTGGTATCAAAATTTTCATTTCTATCATTTTGTGGGTTGTCACTGTATTGCTTAACAGCTTCCAAATACGCCTCATTCCTAGTAATAAGAATTAACTGGTCTGATTCAGATCCCAGCGGACGGACCGATGTGCGAGCCTTGCAATATTCGATTTGTGTCTCAGGACGCGTATAACAAACATTTAAGTGTGTCCGCCAGACACAGTGATAAGTAAGTAGTTCTTTTATGTCAGATATCGACAGACGAGCATGAGGGTCACTTGATGGTAGGTGATACCTTAGCCGCAGAACATCAGTCGATGATGCGCTGTCGACCTATGTTTTTTTTACGTTAGATATCGACAGACGAGCATGAGGTTCACTTTATGGTAGGTGATACTTCAGCCGTAGACATCAGTCAATGATGCGCTGTCGCCCTACTTTTTACTTCGAGCATTCGGAAATCCATAGACTGAGAACGAAATGTGCAATATGCACTACACAGTTTTCCATCTATGAACGGTGGTTCGTTACCCGGTCGGAATTTCGATATTCCTCCCACCTGTTAAAGGACCGAAGTTACCAGACGTGGGGAAGACATATTTACAGAAAATAATTAACATATCGTCACGTCAAAATAAGGAACAGAGGAAAGGAATAAACTCTAAAATTTTAAAATTCTTTCACCAATAGAATGCTACATTATCAGCGAGTAACATTGGCTTTTTGTATAGTACATCTACATTGCACTCGTGTGAAGCCGGGGCGTGATGCTAGTATTATATATATACTTTATATTGATATATTTTCAGTGAGCAGCGCAACGACCCCAAACGAAAAAAACCTGTCATACGCAAACGACCTCCAGTTGGCGGAATGATTTCTTGTGAACTGGTAATACTGGATTTGTTTTAAAAATAGAGTCGCAATAACCTCATTCTAACTACAGCCTACCACAACACTTCGTATAAATTGTCTCAATCTAATTATATATTCCCCGAATTTACCTTACTTAAAAAATAAATTACCCCAGACTAAAGATTTCTCCCCAGAATTAAAACAATATAACCTTACAGGCTAAAGATATGTTCCCCAAAATAACCTCACTTAAAAATCTAATTACCCTAGTCTTAAGATATCGTCCCCAAAATTAAAACAACAAATTACCACAGGTTAAAGATATTTTCCCCGAAATTACCTCACTTAAAGAATGAATTACCCCAGACTTGAATTTCTTACCCAAAATTAAAACAAAGAATTACCTCAGACGAAAAATATTTTCCCCAAAGTTACCTCACCTAAAAATTAAATTACCCCAATCTAAATATATTTCTTTCAGTGTGGTGTCGGACTCTTAGGTATGAATGCATACGCGCAGCACTTTCGCTTCAAACACCCCGGCAAGGTTCGAACTCAGTACCCCAACGTAGCGAAAAAGAGCCGAATTACGTGCATATGCGAACACTGTGGCAAGATATTTACGGTAAGTATAAGTTCTTAGGGGGGGTAAGGGGGAGAACGGACTTAACATCTTTCCGACCCCAATTGTCAACCTCACCTGCACGCGCCGGTCATTCGCTTGAATGGCCGGCGGCGGTAGCCTTTCAGCTATCGCGGTCCCCCTGCTAGATAACAGACGAGGCTATGGCGACCGAACAGTGGCGGTATATCCACAATCCTGGCTAGGAAACTAGCTGGAAGAGGCTTCAGCGGCCTTGGGATCTAAATATTCCCTAAAATACCTGGTGCAGAAGGCAAGGGGAAACCACTGCAACTATTTTCCCAAGAAAATCATCATGGAAGTACAAAAAAAGAGATCACGATTGCCATGCGAACCGACTAGCAACCGGCGCCGCACTGCGTCCGGGGCATGCGGTGAGAAAAGGGCTACTGGCCATGCAGGGGTAGGAAACCAGGCTCCTCATGGAAATTCTGCTACTGGACTCTCTAATACCATCAAGCTACGCAAAATCCAAACGATAGGCACATGGAATGTGCGCGGCTTATTGTCTCCCGGCAAACTCACTATCCTTGAAAAAGAGGTCACCAGATGTGGATTGAACGTCTGTGGGCTTAGTGAAACCCATTGGAGAAATAGCGGTCAATTCCTTACCGACACTCATGTCGTATACTTTTCTGGTAACGACACTACAAGCCGAAACGGAGTAGCTTTTCTCATTCCCAAACACCATAAGAAATGTGTAATGGGCTATGAACCTGTAAATGATCGGATAATCAGTTTAAAACTCAAAGAATCACCAGTGAACCTTAACCTCATTCAAGTTTATGCTCCAACTAGCACTGCATCAGACGAGGCTTTAGAAAATTTCTACTCTGTATTAGAGACCACTATTGCAAAAGTCCAAAGCAGAGAGCTGCTCATAATTTTGGGAGACTTCAATGCCAAAATTGGAGCAAATTCCAAACAGATTAGCAATTGTGTGGGAAATTTTGGGCTTGGGATACGCAATGACAGAGGAGAACGACTCATACAGTTTGCGACTGAGAACAACCTGGTGATAACGAATACTTTGTTCCAACATCATCCACGAAGACTGTACACCTGGAAATCACCAGACGGTAACCACCGTAACCAGATCGACTACATCCTGGTCCGGTCACGGTGGCGAACATCCATCCAAAATGTCCACACGTTACCAGGAGCTGACTGTGGATCAGACCACCAACTGTTGATCTCAAGATTGAAGCTGAAATTGAGAGTGGCTAGAACCGTAGAAAAGCGAACGAGTTTCAGTGTGAAAGATAAATCAAGATTTGTAGCATCTGTCGAAAAAAACTGGCCAGAATGGAATAATGCAAATCATGTGGAGGAATCACCAGATGAGCTGTGGTGTCGAGCAAAACAGCTTATCCAAACTGCCATCAATGAGTCGAAACCACCAACTGAATCACACAAACGTCAACACTGGATGACTGACACTACTCTAGCTCTGGTGGAAGAAAGACGAAATATGAAAGCAAAGGGCGCGAACACAAAAGACTTAAATAGGTTGTCCGCCCAGATTCAAGCCAATAGCCGACGAGACCACAACGATTACCTTCGCAAAATATGTGAACAGATTGAATCACACTCAGATAAATATGAGTCAAGAGACCTTTATCACAAGATTCGTGTCATTACGAAAGCCCTGCCATCTAGAACCTGGGCAATTGAAGACAGTCATAATCAAGTGGTAACAGAGTTGGACCAAATATCTGAGGCCTGGAGAAATTACTGTCAGTCCCTGTACCATGACCTTCAATCACAGAATTTCCCATCCACAGAACCAAAACATGAAGAACATTCTTTTGTCTGAAGTCAGTGCTGCTATTAGACACCTCAAAAGTGGTAAAGCTACAGGTAGAGATGCGATCCCAATTGAGACCATTAGAGCTCTAGGAGAAAACGGTATCATCATATTCCACATCATCTGTAACAGGATTTGGCAGACGGGAATCTGGCCAAGTGAGTGGACCCATACTGTATTCACTCCCCTCCATAAAAAAGGTTCAACAAAGAAATGCAACAATTACTGCCTTATCGCTCTTATATCACACGCGAGCAAAGTGATGTTACATATTCTTAACGAACGCCTGAAGGCCTATCTGACAAAAGAAATTTCGCCAGAGCAGGCCGGATTTGTGAAGGGGAAGGGTACTCGCGAGCAAATCCTCATCGTTCGGCAAATTGTCGAGAAAGCTCGAGAGTTTAACAAGCCAACTTTTATCTGCTTTGTCGATTTCTCCAAAGCATTTGACTCGGTTAAATGGCCAATAATGTGGAAAACACTACTAGATATGGGTACGCCGAAACATCTTGTACACCTCCTAAGACGTCTTTATGAAGAAGGATCAGCCTCAGTACGGACAGATGATATTTTATCTGACAACTTCCATCCTAGTGCAGGCGTTCGCCAGGGATGTATACTATCACCACTACTTTTTAATGTATACACTGAATTAATAATGCGCATCACTCTAGAAGACTGGACAGATGGTGTTACGGTTGGTGGCTACAAAATTGCAAACCTGAGATATGCAGATGATACCACCTTGTTTGCAACAACTGCTCACCATATGGAAGAACTACTTCATAGGATGGAGCGTGTCAGTCTTGAATTCGGGTTAAAGATAAACCGCAACAAGACCAAGATGATGATTATTGATCGCGCAAATAATAACTCGCCGGAAATCACTCGAATTGCAAACTGTGACGTGGTTCAATCCTACATTTACCTTGACGCTTTAATATCAAATAACGGCGGTTGCATTGACGAGGTTAAGCGGCGTATGGCCATTGCCAGAACTGCAATGGACAAGTTGAAGAAAATCTGGAAGAGTAGAGACGTAACCAAGGCCACTAAGATCCGACTGGTGCGTACGCTGGTTTTTCCCATTTTTCTGTACGCCTCAGAGACTTGGACTTTACGGGAAATTGAAAAGAAAAAGATAGATGCTCTAGAGATGTGGTGCTGGAGAAGACTGCTTCGCGTATCGTGGACTGAATTTCGCACCAACATCTCCATACTCCAAGAGCTCGGAATCAATCAGCGCTTATCCACCTTGGTGCAAGCTCGTATACTCAAGTTCTTTGGACACGTTTCAAGGCGAGAAAATGACTCCATAGAACGCTTGGTTGTACAGGGCAGAGTGGAAGGTTCTAGGCCACGTGGACGATCACCCATGCGATGGACTGACCAGATTAAATCTGCCGTAGGCGGCCCCTTACATCATTGCTCTCGCATGACGATGAACAGAGAGAGATGGCGAGACAACGTGAGGCGAGCAACATCAGCCCCTGACAATTCATTATGACCACGACCGCTCTGTCAAGAGCGACACGAATAAGAAGATAAGTTCTTAGGGGCATTGACATAGAATGGACTTCGGGTCGCATATAAAATTCACGAAAAAGCGTCCCGATTATTTGGACGCCCACTAGTTTTTTTTCAATATTTTTGCTATTTAAACGATTTAAATGATATGTAACTCTTGAAATATGTACTCCAACTCATAAAGAAGCAATTGGTATCAACATTTACATTTTTATCAATTTGTGGGTTATCACTGTATTGCTTAACAGCGTCCAAATAATAATATCCGCAAAATGTTCCGTTCGAATTGGAATCTTTAGGATTAAAATTTTCCCCTTGTTATGATTTGGCTATAACTTTTCCCCATAGTGAATACCTGATCGGAGAAGTATTATGATCATCTAATACAGGGGTCGGCAACCGGCGGCCCGCGGGCCGCATGCGGCCCGTGCTCTATCTCGTTGCGGCCCGCAAGCCTCAGGTCCTTAAGAAAAAAATACCAAAGCAATAGGCCATATTACTAGAATCACTAGAATTTATACGGCCATGCTGCTGGGCCATGAGAGTATTCTTGAAAGCTCGCTCCCACGCGGGGTGATAAAAATGTACCTATTTCATTTTTTAAGAACTGTTATGTTATGTATTGTTTCTACCGAAAATAAATATTTGCTGTACTTATTCAATTCTTGGCAATTTTTTTTGCGTTTATACGCTGCACCTGGCCGTCGGTGGCGGGCGGCTCCTTTGAGACAATAGGCGGCGGCAGTCTTTGATTAGACGCAGGTGTGCGGCGGCGAAAAAATTCAAAGCGACCGACTTTAGTTAAAATCACAGCCGCGCGCAGCTATCGCCTCATTCGGTTGTGGAAATTCGCCGGAAACTCACGTCTCATCTGGTTGCTGGCTACGCGTTTCGTTTCACCTTTCTTCCCTTCGATGATAGCTTCTCACGCACGACGTATGAGGTAAGTACGTTGTATGCACTCGCGAGCAATTTGTATTATTTTATTTACTGATTGTTTATGTGAACCTTCAGATTGATGGGTAAATGTTATAAGGACGTGGATAGTAGTTACATGACATGAAGTCAGTTACGAGTATGTCATGTTTTAATTATTTTTTGAATGTGGAGTTGAATTTGTAGGTGCTAACTGGAACATATAATTTTACAACGAATTTAATTTTTTTCATTATTGTTACAGAATATTTATATAAACATGGCTTCAAGAAAAAGGAAGATAGAAGAAGAAAAAAGAGTTTTTAACAAATTATGGACAGAATTATACTTTTTTATCGAGTTTAAAGGAAAACCGTTATGCTTGATTTGTCAAAAGAGTATTTCTGTAGTAAAGGAATATAACCTGAAGCGACATTACGACACTGAGCACAAAGCTAAATTTGACTGTCTTGAAGGAGAAATACGACAAAGGAAAATTTCCACTTTGAAATCGTCATTACAAAATCAACAAAACATATTTAAGGTTGTGGCAGACAACAGCGAATCGAATGTTCGTGCCAGTTACAGGGTAGCAGAGATTCTAGCAAAAAGTGGACGTCCGTTTACCGATAGTGAATTAGTAAAAGAGTGTGTCTTAGCTATCGCAGAAGAAATATGCCCAGAGCAAAAAAAATGTTTGAAAGTCTTAGTCTCTCTGCGAGAACTTGCACCCGACGTACTGAAGACTTGGGTGCTAATTTGTGTGAACAACTCAGGGATAAGGCGCAGTCTTTTGACTGCTTCTCTTTAGCGATGGATGAAAGTACGGACGTGTCGGATACAGCACAGCTACTCATATTTGTACGCGGCATTGACGAAAACTTTACTGTTTACGAAGAGCTTGTGAAAATGTGCAGTTTGAAAGGTACAACTACGGGAGAAGATTTATTTCACCATGTGGAACAAGCTCTGGATTCATTGCAGTTAAGCTGGGAAAAGTTAACAAGTGTCACTACCGATGGAGGCAAGAACATGAGCGGTCAAAACAAAGGTGTTGTTGGGAGAATCATCAGCAAAGTGAAAGATTCTGGATCTACTGTGCCATTGATTTTTCACTGTATTGTCCATCAAGAGGCATTGTGCTCCAAGGTTATATCCTGGAAAGAAATAATGGATACTGTAACATCCACTGTTAATTTTATAAGAAGAAATGGGCTGACACACCGTCAGTTCCAAAAGTTTTTGGAAGATCTGGAAGCTGATCATGGTGACGTGGTTTACTACTGTGAAGTGAGGTGGCTCAGTCGAGGTGCCGTTTTGGAACGGTTTTTTGATTTGAGGAAAGAAATTGGCAACTTCATGGAGATGAAAGGAAAGCCAGTCGAAGAGCTTACTAACAAACAGTGGATTATCGATCTTGGTTTTTTGACTGATTTGACTAAGGAACTGAATCAGCTCAACAAACGCTTGCAGGGAAAAAATAAATTGATTGGCGATATGTATTCAGATGTTAAGTCATTTGAGATGAAACTGAAACTGTTTATCGAGCATATTGATGAAAAAAAGCTTGACCATTTTCCTAATTGCAAGAAAGCCGTGGAAGAAGCTGGAGATAATTTTGTGTGGCAAAATATTACAATGAGAAACGTGTTAACACAACTACAAACTGAGTTTGTAAATCGATTCACCGACTTTAAAAAGAGCTCCCTTAACCTGGAAATATTCCAAAACCCTTTTGCAATTGATATTAGTGAGGTACCAAGCAATTTGCAAATGAACATAGTAGATTTGCAAAGTAATAGCACACTTAAAACGGCATTTAAGGAAAGCACTGACTTGATACTGTTCTACGGAGGTTTGAGTTCTGAAAACTTCAAAGAATTGAAAAAGTTTGCTCAGCAGATAATAACTATGTTTGGTAGTACATATTTGTGTGAGCAGACTTTTTCAATTCTCAACTACCGCAAAAATAAGAATTGTTCGCGGTTAACGGATGAACATTTGGACGCGATTCTACGCGTGTCTACTACTAAAATGAAAGCAGACGTTAAAAAACTTGCAAGTCAAATGCAGCCGCAAAAATCTCACTAGTTCTTACTTTTATGTTAGTATAGTAATTCAATTAAAATAGACATGATTGTATTAATATACGAGGGTGGGTCAATAAGTCCGTGACTTTTTAAATTTCCCGCCTGTTAACTGAAATGGCAACACTGCTCCCGTCAACAGTCATCTGTCATTTGACTCTTGTCAAAAATTTAACAAGCTGCGACATTTAGTTAGATTTTGACAGCCGTTAATATCAGACTACCGCGTTGATTGAGAAGAAGATGGAAAAAAGTGAGTTTCGTGTGCTCATTAAGCATTATTTTTTGCGGAAAAAATCCATTACGCAAACCAAGGCTAAGCTTGATAAATATTATGGGGACTCTGCACCATCCATTTCTATGGTAAAAAAGTGGTTTACTGAATTCCGATGTGGCCGTACAAGCACGGAAAATGCCGAACGTTCAGGACGCCCAATTGAGGTCTCCACATCCGAAAGAATTGAAAAAATCCACGATATTGTCTTAGCCGATCGACGAATAAAAGTGAGAGAGATTGTAGAAGCCATAGGCATCTCACATGGCTCAGTGGTTTCAATTTTAAATGATCATTTGGGAATGAGAAAGCTTTCCGCAAGATGGGTGCCGCGTTTGCTCACAATCGACCACAAACGCAACCGTGTGACAATTTCGCAGGAATGTTTAGCGTTGTTCAATCGCAATATGAACGAGTTTTTGCGCCGTTTCGTAACCGTGGACGAAACGTGGATCCACCACAATACACCGGAGACCAAACAACAGTCAAAACAGTGGGTTTCTCGGGGTGAATCGGCGCCAAAGAAGGCAAAAGTGGGTTTGTCAGCCAACAGTCATGGCGACTGTTTTTTGGGATGCACGGGGAATTATTCACATTGACTACCTGCAAAAAGGAAAAACAGTCAATGGTGAATATTACAGTAAGTTATTGGGTCGATTTGATGAGGCATTGAAAGAAAAGCGACCGCACTTGGTCAAGAAAAAAGTCCTTTTCCACCAGGACAATGCACGAGTGCACACATGTGCAGTTTCTATGGCAAAGATCCATGAATTGGGCTACGAATTACTCCCTCATCCGGCCTATTCACCCGATCTAGCCCCGTGTGACTATTTCTTGTTCCCAAATATGAAGAAATGGCTCGGTGGAAAGAGATTTGCCTCCAATGACGAAGTCATCTCACAAACAAATGCCTATTTTGAAGACTTTGACAAATCGTATTTTTCGGAAGGGATACAAAAATTGGAGAAACGTTGGACTAAGTGTATAGAGCTCAAAGGAGACTACGTTGAAAAATAAAATAACTTTTTGTCTAAAAACCTGTGTTTTATTCAAAAAGTCACGGACTTATTGACCCGCCCTCGTATATGCGTTTTATTTCAAATATTAAAAATACATACCCGAACATATAAATATAAAAATAAGTGCGGCCCGCACTGATACTCTGGCAACATATGTGGCCCTGCTATAGCAAAAGGTTGCCGACCCCTGATCTAATATATAAAATTTCCATGTCACAATGTTAGTTACTGTACTCCTCCGAAACGGCTTTACCGATTTTTACCAAATTTTATATGCGTATTCAGTAGGTCTGAGAATCGGCTACTATCTATTTTTCATACCCCTAAGTGATAAGGGTTGTTCAAATGTTCACCCTTACATTTTTTGTTTTTATTTATGTACAATGTGGCATTAAAAAATACATACAACCCTAAGTTTTCTTCTTCTATTACAAACCCCTGCTTTTAGATAATATTTACATGGCAAAACAACTTTTGCCGGGTCAGCTAGTATGATCATAAAATATAAATATCAAAGGGACTCTATATATTTGTTCTCAATTTCTCAATCTAGCTATACGCCCCGTTTTTTGTTTGTTTTTACGATTTAACTCAAAAACTACTGGACCGATTTTAAAAATCAGCGATTAACATTTTTGTGTATAGTATATCTAAATTGCACCCGAGTGAAGCCGGGACGCGTTGCTAGTTGCGAATAAAGAGGTAATAATTGCTTTTTCAGAAAATGGCATCCCTTAAACTCCACATGTGGGTACACACTGGCGAAAAACTATTCAAATGCGACTATTGTAACAAGAGCTTTACTCATAAGAACAGTCTCGAATTCCATATATACAGTATACATTGTCCTAACGGAATTAAAAGAACGCGACAAAGAAACAGGACTCGCGAGACAGTAGGTATTTGGGGTGTTTGAGAGCGTTTAGGGGTATTTGTGTTATTTTGTAAATTTTTGGGGTATTTGTTTGCAATGTGCGTAATTTCGTATGTTTTGGGGTATCTGGAAACTTTTGAGGGTATTTGGAGTGTGCGTTAGTTTTTGGGGTATCTAGAAACGTTTGAGGGTATTTGGAGTGTGTGTTGTTTCGTATGTTTTTGGGGTATCTGGAAATTTTTGAGGGTATTTGGAGTGTGCGTTAGTTTTTGGGGTATCTAGAAACGTTTGGAGGTGTTTGTAATGAGTGTTATGTCGTATGTCTTGGGGTATCTGGAAATGTTTGAGAGTGTTTGGAGTGTGCGTCATTTCGTATGTTTTTGGCGTATCTGGTAATGTTTGAGGGTGTTTGGAGTGTGCGTCATTTCGTATGTTTTTGGCGTATCTGGAAATGTTTGAGGGTGTTTGGAGTGTGCGTCATTTCGTATGTTTTGGCGTATCTGGAAATGTTTGAGTGTGTTTTGAGTGTGCGTCATTTCGTATGTTTTTGGGGTTACTGGAAACTTGAGGGTGTTTGGAGTGTGCGTCATTTCGTATGTTTTTGGGGTATCTAGAAACTTTTGAGGGTGTTTGGAGTGTGTGTCATTTCGTATGTTTTTGCCTATTTGTATTGTTTAAATAATTCCAGATTAAAATTTCCAGGTTAACAGCAACCAATGATTCAATTGCGACATATACGGAGAAGTCCTCCTCTTCCAGGGAATGTCGATCGCATATGCGAGATTAATGTTTTTGGTGCAGTTTTAGCACCTAAGAAATAGTCCTTTATGTTATTGTATAATAAATAAACATTGGAAATATATAATTGTTTGTGTTCATTCAAGGCCGGATTTAGTGTGGAGGCCAAACATATAATATTGTCTTTTATTAACGCGAGTATCACACATTTAAATAAAATACTGTATACCGGATTAAAACGCGATTTATTATCTATATTGTTTAAATTATTGGCAAGAAACTCGCCGCTACTCTTTTTAATTAAAAAGAGTGGCGGCGAGTTTATTGCCAGTTCTTCTCGTCCGCTCTACGCCCTTGATTTGAGAACTGGCAGTAAATGTAAAATTAGAAGCATTTATTATGTATTATTTTTTATTGACGTTCATAAGTGTACATTGTGTTACCTGAATTAATAGATTATTTTTTAATTTAATTGAATTAAATATTTAAATAAAATACTGTATACCGGATTAAAACGCGATTTATTATTTATTATTTCTCCCGCGTCCACGGTTGCTGAAAAGCATCCGAAACGTCGGATTTAATAATTTAATTTTTTTCCCTTTAATATTTCAATGAAAACTGGCAACACAGACGAATTATTGTTGAGGTTTTGTGTTCCAAGACAACCGTAAAATTTTCGGATAAATAAATAATAAAACCAGTCCAATTATCAATAGTTTTGTGTGAAATGATATTCCATCTTATTTTTATTATTTTTGGAAACAACTTTTACAATGTTTAAAAACACAATACGGCATTTTTCAACGAATCACTTGTGACGTGTACACAATACGACGGTTCGTTTAGCACTGCCGCGAGATTGTATTATGTTTTGATTTTGTATTATCTTTGATTCCTCCTCCTCGCTCCATCTGCCTTTTTTTATTTAATCTGAGGTTGTAAGATAATGAATATACAATACATTCAATAAATTAATATAAAAAGGGAAAAATGTAATAAAATCCAATATTCTTATAAAAAAGTTTTATTAATTTACTACACTCATACATTACAATCAAAATTTTATCTTATTTAACATAATCAGACTGGGAAAAAACTTCTACAGGTATACAATAAAATCAGATCACAATATACACGATATTTTTTAATAAATAAAAAAAAAATAAAAATTGAATCTAAATAAATTAACAAAGGCCCATTTCATCCATCCAACTGGTTACCTGTCCTATGAATATTATGTGGTTCTTGGGACACAGTACCAAGATTCACACTAAAAATGAGAAGTATTTACAATACCAGGTTTAAATACCAGGGCTTCGCTCGGAAGTACGGCGCCCTGGTACGAGCGGGAAAAACTTGTAAGTATGAAAGTATTAGCTATTCGGAGCATCGTGCAGAGTTGAAATTGAAAATACTTGCATAGGTTAACGAACCATATTTTCTTAAACATAAGAATCACAATCGTATTTGCAAAAAAAACTTATACTTGCACCGGAAAATGATTTAAGAATAAAGAGCACAATTCTATGTATACTTAAAAGTATTTTCTTGCAAATACGATTCTGCTTTTCCTATGCAAGTATTTTTTGGGTATGACGAGTTCGGAGCTCGGTAAATTAATTATGAAACCTGGTTTTCGACCCTGGTATTTTAACGGACGCGTACTTCGAAGCCCTGGTATTGAATTTGGCATGTACAGTTAAGTAAGTTACATAATTTATAACTCAAGAACGGCTGCATTAATTTTAATGATCTTTTATTTTTTGGATTCGTTTGTTTCTCGAATAACAGAATAACTTAAATACCAATTGACAGCTCACATCACACACGCTTATAGGTTTTTTTGTAATTATAGATGTACCTCCAAAACTTAAAACTTCCCAGAAATACATTTAAACAATGAACCAAAAAAAAAGAGTGGGACATACGATGTCAATAAGTGAATTATGAAATGGGCGCTTACAATACAAAATAAATATTAAAAATACTACATTTTGAGGTTATAATACATTGACTTATCGATAAGAGTATTCACTTCGGCGATCTTAGGGTCACAGACCGCGGGCCAACCCGGTTGGACCATTTCTATCTCGTTCATACCTTGTTCCAAACCCTGAGGGCAAATATCTAATTTTACACCCTTTCAAGATTTTCTCACACGGAAATGGTTAAGCAAAAAATAAACAAATTTTGCTCAATGAGCGGAAAGTTAAATAATATATGGTAATTTAATTCCTTCAATAGAATTTTAAAATATCAGTTAAAAGGTAAGGGACCATTTTAAAAATTATAACTGAAACACTTGTAGTAGCCACTCAAGCCATATATGCATGCAATATAGTGAAGATGGAATAGGGAGAGGATGCAATTTGGTAAGGATGGAATATGGAGAGGAAGAAATTTTGTGAGGATAGAATTTGGTGAGGATGGAATATGGAGAGGAAGAAATTTTGTGAGGATAGAATTTGGTGAGGATGGAATATGGAGAGGATGAAATTGAGTGAGGATAGAATTTGGTGAGGATGGAATATGGAGAGGAAGAAATTTTGTGAGGATAGAATTTGGTGAGGATGGAATATGAAGAGGATGAAATTTTGTGAGGATAGAATTTGGTGAGGATGGAATATGAAGAGGATGAAATTTTGTGAGGATAGAATTTGGTGAGGATGGAATATGAAGAGAATGAAATTAGGTGAGGATGGTATTCGATAAGGATGTAATTTGGTGACTATGATAGTTGATAAGGATGGAATTTAGTGCGTATGAAAATTGTTGAGAATGGAATTTGCTGAGAATGAAATTGAAAAGCTGGTGTCCTCTAGCGATACTCACCGGCTTGCTAGACCGTTTCCCGCGGCTCCGCTTGGGCCAGGGCTTCTTGAGGTGCACGTAGGTGATGTGGGCGCGCTTCTCGCTCGCGTGCTTGAAGCACTTGCCGCACATCTCGCACTTGTACGGACGGAGACCGGTGTGAATCTGTTGTGATACCAAATTTATTCTATCTGTCACACATAGAATTTTTTTTTTCTTTATTAGCAGTCTTTTTTTTATGTCAGATATCGACAGACGAGCACGAGGTTCACTTGATGGTAGGTGATACCTCAGCCACAGAACATCAGTCAATGATGCGCTGTCGATCTACTTTTTACTTCGAGCATTCGGAAATCCATAGACTGAAACCGAAACGCGCAATATGCACTTCACGGTTTTTCCATCTATGAACGGTGGTTCGTTACCCGGTCGGAATTTAGATATTCCTCCCATCCGATCAATACTCGAAGTTACCAGACGTGGGGGTGCTTACAGAAAATTATAAACATGTGGTCCCGGTGGAATTCGAACCCACAACCAATCGATGCGCACGGCAGGTCTTCTACCGAACGCGCCAAAGAGCCCGTCAATTCTAGTCTATGTCCGATTATCCGAATCGAACCCGGTCCCAATTAATTCGGATAATCGACGTTCTAATGTATATACTTTAGGAAAATGAAAATGTTAAAATCTATTTTTTCCGATCTTTAAGTCACTTACTTCACAGTACTGGAAAACAGTAGACACACTGTGGTGGCAAAAACTTTTCACGATGTTTCTATAACTATTGGGTAAAGTATAGAAAGGGAAGTTGATAGAAATCTGATGTGTAAAGATATTCTTTTAAAAACAATATATTTAAATAACATTCCCAAAAAAACAGTATATTTAAGGGTCATTCCTCAAAAAACAGTATATTTAAGGGTCATTCCTCAAAAAACAGTATATTTAAGGGCAATTTCTCAAAAAACAGTACATTTAAGGGCCATTCCTCAAAAAAACAGTATACTTAAGGGCCAATCCTCAAAAAACAGTACGTTAATACAAAATCCACTCACAAACATGTGCCGCTGGCAGTTGCTGTGCGTGGAGAACCCCTTGCCGCACATGGCGCACGAATATTTAAGGAACATTTCTCAAATAATAGTATATTTAAGAGCCATTCCTCAAAAAACAGTATTTTTAAGGGTCATTCCCATTGACATAGTATTAAATAGACTTCAGGTCGCATACAAAATTCACGAAAAAAGTAACCTGTTATTTAAACCACGCCCCTTGTCAAATTTTGAAAAAATGACACTGCTCAATGGGAACAAAGAAAAGAGTGAAGTCGAAATATGATTTTATTTGTTACCAAAATAAATATACATATCTATGTATTATACATACACACTTGACTAACTTTGAAGACTTTGGTATTATTAGTATAGTTTATGAAACACCAATGTGTAAATTATAATGTATCTAATAGGGTACAAAATAATATATCAACATGAAACGTAAACTATAATATATTTGATAAACAATAATATAATGGTTTATATAAATTGTAATTCGTATTGTTACGAGCTATAATGGTTCGGGATTAATAAACGCCGCTCTTATACACTGAGGATTTATTTATAAAAACAACACAAAAGAAAATAAATAAAATAATGAATTAATTAAAAATTACACTACTACAATTAGAGAAAAACGAAACTAAAACAAAAAACTACAATTACACTGCGCACAAAACACTGACTCTTATACTCTTCTGGCTCTTGAACTATCGCACTCGGATCTCTCGTAAATCGCAGAAGTTGATCGCTTGGTATCGCTTTCCGAACTTTTGCTATTTGATAGATACTGCCTTAAAACGGCCTGAAATCGTATGCCAGCTTGCTGAAAACGTCTCTAATTAAGTGACTGAAATTTACCAGAAATGTTTCTCGAACTTTCTTCAGCCTGTCTCCGTAATAGTATGTTAAATAATAATATCCGCAAAATGAACATACAGATTGGAATGTTTTCTTTTCCGTTTTAGCGTGAAAGCATAACAAACAAAAATATCACTTTCGCATTTATAATATTACTAAGGATGCTTATCCTAAGATAGTAAGGATTATTTCAGTACAAATCTACTCCATGCATCCATTATTCTGTTAAACAATAGTTTGCGCATGTGTTGGCCAACCTTGGCCAAACATTTGTAGCGTTGATTTAAAACAGATAATTTTGTTCAAATTTTGAATTATTTGTTAGTTTAAAAGCTTAAAATATATCTTATTTTATATGTACTAACCAAAAATAAAACTCCGTCCGTAAAATAGTTTTTTCGGGAATTATTTTCGCATTTTTGAAGACAAACTGCGTCGTTGTGAAACGTCTTAATATTGGCCGTGCTTGAAGAGAACTAAACAAAATAGCCTCTCACATTTCAAGTGAGCCGATATTTACCGGCACGGATTTTTTGCGTCGACCCGATATCTAGTATATTGTTGATCGAAGGTCATTCCTCAAAAAAACAGTATACTTAAGGGCCATTCCTCAAAAAACAGCACATTTAAGGGCCATTCCTCAAAAAACAGTACGTTAAGCCAAAATCTACTTACAAAAATGTGCCACTGGCAGTTGCTGTGCGTAGAGAACCCCTTGCCGCACATGGCGCACGAATATTTAAGGTACATTTCTCAAAAACAGTATGTTTAAGGGACAATCCTCAAAAAACAGTATATTTAAGGGACATTTCTCAAAAACAGTATATTTAAGGGCTATTTCTCAAAAAACAGTACATTTACGGGCCATTCCTCAAAAAACAGTATACTTAAGGGCCATTCCTCAAAAACAGTACGTTAACACAAAATCCACTCACAAACATATGCCGCTGGCAGTTGCTTTGCGTAGAGAACCCCTTGCCGCACATGGCGCACGAATATTTAAGGTACATTTCTCAAAAACAGTATGTTTAAGGGACAATCCTCAAAAACAGTATATTTAAGGGCCATTTCTCAAAAAACAGTACATTTAAGGGCCATTTCTCAAAAAACAGTACATTTACGGGCCATTCCTCAAAAAACAGTATACTTTAGGGCCATTCCTCAAAAACAGTACGTTAACACAAAATCCACTCACAAACATGTGCCGCTGGCAGTTGCTGTGCGTGGAGAACCCCTTGCCGCACATGGCGCACGTGTAGGAGGCGCGCAGGTCGCTGTGCACGCGCCCGTGGGCCACCAGCCGCTGCTTCATGCGGAACGCCTTGCCGCAGACGGCGCACGCGAACGGCCTCTCGCCGGTGTGCACCCAGCGGTGGTCTTTTAGTAGGGCGTAACTCTGGACCGGTCGATTATGGTTAACGACATCTCGTCGTGATCGTAGAACAACGACGGTTCTGATTTTTTTACGATTTTAGTTCTATTGTATTGGTCATAACATGAAACTCTTTGACAGTTCTATCTATCTATATATATAAAAGAGATTCCCACCTATATAGATACTCATCACGATATCTCTGGAACCATAAGGCGTAGCAACTTGAAATATGGTAGGAATATTCCTTTCGCCGAGTAGAGGTCAGCTAAGAACGGATTTTACGAAATTCAACCCACAAGGGGGGTTGCGGGGGCAATTGCTAGTATTCTATAATTTAGAACTGTCTATAAACCCTTTATCAACAGAACAAATGAGTCGTATAGATTCAAAGGCATCTGACATTTTTGGTCCGGCAATCTACAAAAAGAAAATAAGTTCTTGTCGTTTAGATTGTTATGTTTTTTATATATTTGGTTTTATCTTTAATTGTTAATATTAAAAGATACCTTAAACATGCAATGAATGAGACCTAATATAAAAATAAAGGAGAAAAACGTTTTCTTTTTAAATAGCTAATAATCAGCCATAAGTCAGATAGCCGCCTTGGATTCTATACGACTCAAATAAAAAAATGGACTTTGATAATTATCAAAGTCCATTTTTTTATTTGATGTCAATAAATGTATTCTCTCTCTCTCTAAATGCTTTGAGAAATAAATCGTCGTGATCGTAGAACAACGACGGTTTTAGTTTTATTGCATAAAACTATCTGACTAATTATAATTATTTATTATAATTATTTGACTAATTATAATTAGTCAGATAGTTTTATGCAATAAAACTAAAACCGTCGTTGTTCTACGATCACGACGATTTATTTCTCAAAGCATTTAGAGAGAGAGAGAATACATTTATTGACTATCACTAATACGCATACATAATAATCGATATATTTTTTGTTTTTTTTGGAACTGACAGTGATGAGGCAGAGGACATTTTGTGGCAACATTTTAAACAATATTTCATATTTACATATTTTCGCAAATAAATATGATTTGACATTGGTTTTCAGCTCTTGCTTCACGTCACGGAATGTAGGTCCATATAATAATTTTTTTCGGAGCTTTTTGAGAAAATCAAAAATGCATACAAGTAATATTTTGGTTTGTGGTTCTCTTCAGTAAAAGTTTTTGATGAGGACTTTCAATCTCTGTTATTTCAACTGTCAGCACAGAAACATTTTTACTGTTTTATGTCAGATATCGACAGACGAGCACGAGGTTCACTTGATGGTTGATACCCCAGCCACAGAACATCAGTCAATGATGCGCTGTCGACCTACTTTTTACTTCGAGCATTCGGAAATCCATAGACTGAAACCGAAACGCGCAGTATGCACTTCATCCTTTCCATCTATGAACTGTGGTTCGTTACCCGGTCGGAATTTAGATATTCCTCCCACCCGATCAATGCCCGAAGTTACCAGACGTGGGGAAAACATGCCTACAGAAAATTATAAGCATATTGTCCCTGTGGGATTCGAATCCACGACCCATCGATGAGCACGATAGGTGTTCTACCAAACGCGTAAACGAGCCCGTCAAAAAATTTTATTTTAATTTTTCATTGAGGCATACACAGGAAAAGCGTATTAAAAAAATATTTTTCATCAAAATAGGTCCAGCAATTTAGAGGATGTTCAGTGACAGTTACTCAAAATACACATTTTATTTAAAAAAAATCTATAATTAAAGAGTACCGCTTAGATACTGTTGAAAATCGATTCGAACCCGCGACCCATCGAAACGCATGTATTAACTTTAGGCAAAAATCAGTTTTTTCCTATCTTATAATTATATTACCTGGAACATTCTCCCGCAAACCTCGCACATACAGGGTGACTTCATAGACGGGTAGTTGGTTCGATTCTTGTCGGGGTGCATCCGTCTGAAATGGCTGTGGTATGCGCGCGAGTCTTCCAACTGTATGCCGCACTGAAAATTAATTTCTATCCTATATAATGCTTTTATATCATACAAGTAAGGTCGGCAAAAAAAAAATCTGAGTTATAAGTGTCATATAGGCAAGGTCGGTAACAAAAATTTCTAAGTTCAAAATTACATACAAGTAAGGTCGGCAAAAAAAAAATCTGAGTTATAAGTGTCATATAGGCAAGGTCGGCAATAAAAATTGCTCAGTTCAAACATATAATACAGGTAAGATCGGTAACAAAAATTTCTAAGTTCAAAACTACATACAAGTAAGGTCGGCAACAAAAACACAAAGAATCTACTTTCTCTTGCAAGGATTTCGGTTGGTCGAAACGTATTTGGTTTGGTTTGTCTAGACTCTAGAGTGTGTTCACATACTGCTGAAAAGCAACCGAAACGCTAATTGGACGCTATTAAGGGAGTCGTCTAGTGTAAAGGCTATCTTTTTAATGCTTTTTTGGGAATATATTTTTTGGCAAACCATTAAAATAAAATAATTTGAAAATTGTATATCATATATATATATATATATATATATATTTATTAACATTTAAACGAACTTTTTAATTTTTTTAAGTTAATATATTGTATATTATTGGAGATACAACGCCATACATGATCACATATAAAAAAAGAGATGGTGCACTGCTGCCATGATTCCGGCCGTTCTGCTTATTTGAAATCAAAAAAACTAGACGCCATTTGAAGTGTGAGACTTGAGGCTCTACATGGAACTAAAATTAAATCAGAATTCCAAAAAAACTTTTTTTTTATATGTTTTAGATATTTAAAATCAATTTCTCGCACTTTTTTCAGGTTTATTTAACTGGTAAAAAGAAAACTAACAAAGCAATATTAATTATTTTAGTTCAACTTGTAGATATATATCTACTAAAGATGCAGTAGCAATTTGAGTAGTTTGAATTAACTAGTTCTTGAGATATCATGGCAGCAGTTTGAAAAAATCGTGTTTTGAGAAGAATCAGTTTGAAAAAAAAATGAAAGTTTTTGTATATAATTCATAATAAGAAAATGATCTGAGAATCAATCTGCTATGTATGGATCATAAAGTATCTCTTCCTCTTCTTCAAAGAAGTCCTGCAAGGCCCTTTTTCACTTCTCTGTTTGAAATCCGGGCGCACACTAGACGACCCCCTTAAGCAATACAGTGTCAACCCACACGGTTGCCATTTTGAGAAAATGGAATTTGAAGTTTTAATTAGGTTTTATTAAATTTCTTATAAAAAATAACTATAATATATATTTTTTTTATTATTATTATTACACTAAATGTATAACATTTTTCTCGGTAGCAATCAAAGTAATAGAATTAGTGCATTATTGTTAAATATACAGCCGGGCTAGCATGACCGCCACGAGATATACGTATATCTCGCGCGAGAGAAGACAAACTAAGATGTTAAATATCTCCATATATTATATCTCGATATCGACTATTTTGATAGAAAAGATATCTCGATCGACAAATGTATCTATTTTTGATATTAAAAGTCGAGTTTTAAGTGTAATTGTCATGTTAGACCCGAAAGAAATAAAGCGATAGTCGATTGAAACACGAGAAAACTGTAGACAAAATTTTGTCGCGCTTGTCATGCTAGGCCGGCTAAACATGTTAGGGTTTCGTGTCCACTAGTTTTTTCAATGTTTTTGCTATTAAAACGATTTAAATAATATAATATCTCTTTTGAAATATGTACTCCAGCTCATAAGGTAGCGATTGGTATCAAAATTCACATTTTTATCATTTTGTGGGTTGACACTGTATTGTATTTAGGGAATACAATCCCGACACATAGTCTAATCCCGGGACTATCCCGGGATTAGACTATGTGGTTTCTTATTGGGCTCAAATGAAAAATAATGAATAATTTCTTTAAAAAATAGTTTTTTAATATCGTTGCACACTAATCACAATAAATGTAGTAAGAAAATAAAATAGACCAGACAATAAAAACTGTCCTTTTGCAAGAAATCAAAACGACAACACAAAAAACTATTTAGAATACAATTGAATCATCATGCATTCAAATTTTTGACTTCCAAGCCTGCCTCGTAGTTGATTCCCGGATGATTCCCCTGTTGGCCCGTTGGGTAATTACCTAAAGATTATCGTATTGAAGTATTCTGAGATGGGAAGTCCCTTATAAGTTCTACGACAAACACATTATTACCTGTGTAGTACGTATCATACGGCGTATCTAAGGGTTATTTTATGTCTTATAGTAATAAATGCTTTTAATATAATCTAGGCAAGGTTATTGTAAAGGCGCAACGGACTACGTTATGCGAACTAGACCTGTTTGTGGCAATCCCGAAAATCCCGGGATTAGCCAAGTACAGTCCCGGGATTTACGGGACCAGAAATAGTCCGGGATCCCGGGATCCCGGGATTCGGGATCCCGGTATTGTGATCCCTAATTGTATTGTACTTGTGGTGACAGGTCGGACTTGAATTCGTGTAAGCGGTGATATTAGTTAATTCGACTATGTATTTGCATGTTGTTTCCACGAGAATGTAAGTGAGTGCTCCTATTTCACCATGCCTACTGCTGATAGAGGACAAATCTTTGTTTTTTAGTTTATTTTTTCGTTTGTATTATTTTTTATTATTATAGTTAATTACTTAAAGATGTCATGTGGAACATGGTGTAATGGTTAGATCCTTACAAATATTTTGTAAAACGAAAACTTGGCGATTAAAAAGAGTGGCGGCGAGTTTCTTGCCAGTTCTTCTCGTCCGCTCTACGCCCTTGATTTGAGAACTGGCAGTAAATGTAAAATTAGAAGCATTTAATATGTATTTTTATTGACGTTCATAAGTGTACATTGTGTTACCTAAATGAATAAATGATTTTTAAATTTGAATTTTTAATTTGAATTGCTTAACAGCATCCAATTAAAATAAACAATAAATCGCGTTTTAATCCGGTAAAAACAATTAAATGACTACTTACTTGTTCACAAGGTATTGGACCCTCAGCCTTTCTCACTTGGCTGGGATAATTCTTCTTTCTATCAAATAGATCATTATTCTTATCGATTTTGTCGCGAGGTTTTCTGCCTTTTTTCGATTTATCATCCTTAGAACTGCAACAAATAGATTACGTTCGTAAGCAGGCTTTTCACAGACAGACAAACAAAAATAAAAGTTTCGTTTATTTTACTGAAAAAGTATAATTCCACTTGTCTGAATTGGTTCTACAATAATATTGTCTTTTATTAACGCGAGTATCACACATTTAAATAAAATACTGTATACCGGATTAAAACGCGATTTATTATTTATATTGTTTAAATTATTTATCCCGACGTTTAGGATGCTTTTCAGCAACCGTGGTCACGGGCAGATTGGTAATATAAATAATAAATCGCGTTTTAACCCGGTAAAAATATTTTATTGTTATTGCGTTTTGTTTGTACAATAAAAATAAAATAGTTATTTAGACTCACTCGTTGGAATGTCTGCCGGACACACTTAAATGTCTTTTATACGCGTCTTCGGACACAAAACGGACATTACACAGCTCGCATAGCGGGCCATCTTCTGGTATCTAGAAAAAAAAGGTAAAAATAAATTTCAACCTGGGGGTCGCGACCCCTGTTGCGGACCCCTGGAAGTGTAAACATAACCCAGAGGGGCAGTAATAGGCCTAGAGGCATTGAAGCTTAAAGTGCATTTTGGGCCTTTAATTTACAGAGGCCTAGAACATTTTGAGACTTTAGTTGGTTAGAATACCCGCTTTTAGGCCTTGGAGGCCTTTTATTGACCTAGAAAGGCCTACAAAATGTTGAGGGTTTAGTTGGTTAGAATGCCTGCTTTTGCATTGTATAGAATCTCTGTATACCTTGCATTATATAAACTTCTCAGCCGATTATTACTATTGTAACCGAGTCTTTGTAAGCTAAACCATTGTTGAAAAGAGTGTCCATGGAGTTTCTTGCCGGTTCTTCTCCATGAGACCCACTTTTTGGAACCGTGCAACTAGACGTTTCATAAGAGCCTGCAAAGGCCTATTTGAAATAAAAAACTTTTGATTTTTGATTGATTGCTTTTGGGCATTGGAGGGCTTTGAAATAATGCCGGTGAAAGGCTTAGAGAAACTTGAGTCATTGAAGCAGACCGTTGAGAGGCGATAGCTGAATTCGCTCAAAATTACCTCTTCCCACGAGGAGGCATTATAACCCACTTATTCCTCAAAGTTTTCTTGAGGCCCACAAGAGGGCATTGTAGTCTCAAAATTTTCTAGGTCAACTAAAGGCCTCCAATGCCCAAAAGCGGGCATTCTAACCAACTAAAGCCTCAAATTTTTTAGGACTTTCTAGGTCAACTAAAGTCTCAAATTTTCTAGGACTTTCTAGGTCAACTAAAGTCTCAAATTTTCTAGGACTTTCTAGGTCAACTAAAGTCTCAAATTTTCTAGGCCTTTCTAGGTCAACTAAAGTCTCAAATTTTCTAGGACTTTCTAGGTCAACTAAAGTCTCAAATTTTCTAGGATTTTCTAGGTCAACTAAAGTCTCAAATTTTCTAGGACTTTCTAGGTCAACTAAAGTCTCTTTTCTAGGACTTTCTAAGTCAACTAAAGTCTCAAATTTTCTAGGACTTTCTAGGTCAACTAAAGGCCTCCAATGCCCAAAAGGGGCACTAAGACAGCGAAACAGCTCACCTTTCCATCTTCCAGGCGATGCTTCAACTTCTTATGTAGCTCTATCCCTTTCTCGCTCACGAAGGAATACCCGCACAGCACGCATATGAAGTCGGACGGATGCTTAATGCGAATATGACCCATATATGTTGTGAATTTACTGAGAACAACATGGTCAGGTTTTGTTTATTAATTACTAAGTTACTCGCTGATAATGTAGCTTTCTATTGGTGAAAGAATTTTTGAAATCGGTCCAGTAGTTTTTGAGTTTATTCATAACATACAAAAATACAAATGTGTCGTCTTTATAATATTAGTATAGACAAAACTAATTTTGACGGGCTCGTTGGCGCGTTCGGTAGAACACCTGCCGTGCCATCGATGGGTCGTGGGTTCGAATCCCACCGGGACCACATGTTTATAATTTTCTGTTAGCATGTTTTCTCCGTCTGATAACTTCGGGCATTGAACGGGTGGGAGGAATATCGATATTCCGACCGGGTAACGAACCACCGTTCATAGATGGAAAAACCGTTAAGTGCCGTTAAGTCTATGGATTACCGAAAGCTCGAAGTAAAAAGTAGGTCGACAGCGCATCATTGACTGATGTTCTGCGGCTGAGGTATCACCTGCCATCAAGTGAACCTCATGCTCGTCTGTCGATATATGACATTAAAAAGAAAACTAATATATATGGTGAAATTGGAATCATGAGCATCCAAGGCTACAGCCTCGGGAACTCCTCCTAAACCGCTAAACCGATTTTGATGAAATTTATGTTAGTTTGATTGGGCTCCCGGAAGGTTTTAATATTATAAAGAGGAAAATTTTGTTTGTTTGTCTCAAAAACTACTGGACATTTTAACACGCTTTTATTAGCTTGGGTTGTATGTATGTAACGGAATCTTTGAGCACGATTTTCACCGGTTTCTAAACATCTGATTAACTTGAAACTTTGCATACGTCTCAAGGACCGATGACAATACACTAATTTGATAAAATTATTCCATTTTTCAATTTGCAAATTATGATTTTTGTTAATTTATCTGCAGACGCGATGCCATCTATGCGACGATACGCGCTACTAGATGGCGCTGTCACTAGAAATTGATATTAAGCGGCATCTAAAACACTGCGTTGTATAAACTCGAGTATCACCCATTTAAATAAAATACTGTATACCGGATTCTAACGCGATTTATTGTTTAAATTATTTATCCCGACGTTTCGGATGCTTTTCAGCAACCGTGGTCGCGGGAGACTGAAAGATGAGAAATAATTTAAACAATAAATCGCGTTTTAATCCGGTATACAGTATTTTATTTAAAAGTTGTATAAACTATCGGTCACGCCACGCGCATTCTGGCTACTGTCACAAGGTGGCGCTGTACTTAATACTATGAAATGAAATGAAATGAAATGAAAGATTTTTATTGGGCTTCCACACAAGATAAACGAACTATTATAGAAAAATAAAAACTTATATAAATATATACAGCTTAAATATTTATAAATTAGACAACGAATGTGTGGCCGCTCAAAGGGCAGTGACTCAGCTTCAGCTGATAAACACAGCGCTGGTTTTCAGCCACCCCCTTGTGACTCTTGGAGCATCTATACTACCTAACTTAATTAACTTATAATAAGAACATGATAATTTTGAAAATAATACACAAATTGTACCAAAGCAAAACACAACAAAAGTAATCATTTATCTTAAAATAATAATAATAAAATATATGTGTTCATTTATTTTTTTTTTCTTTCTCTTCATCTTTCTCCCAGCACAACTAAGTCTGGCTACTATATTATTCCATAAACTTAATTTTAATATTAAAAGTTTAAAATTAAAAAAAAACAAGCTATTATAAATAAACCATACTAAAAAGTAGAAAATAAATAATAGTTTAAAAAAAAACTAAAAAACACGCTTTTTATATTATGAAAAGCGTGTTTTTTAGTTTTTTTTAAACTATTATTTTTTTGTGTATAGTACATCTACATTGCACCCGTGTGAAGCCGGGGCGGACCGCTAGTTTCCAATAAAATATTAATAGGTACTAACACAAACTCGTCTTGACAATGCGGACATTGGTACTTCGTGCCTTTGTGCCATCTCTCGTGGAGACGAGCCGTTTGTCTGAAACGAACATACAAAAAAACAACACAACTTGAAATGGGTTCTTAATCCATGATACCGCTAACAGTCTTGTCTTGAAATATATAATTCTTCTGTGTCTGTGTCACGGAACTACCAAACCGCTAGACCGATTTTGATGAAAATTTTCTGAGTTTGATTTTTTTTTTTTTTTTTTTTTTTTATTTATTTATTTATTTAATTTAAACGTTACAAAATTACAATAAAGCCTTGGCATGGCAAATACACTAATACTACATTTACACAATTTAGAAAAAAATGATGGACCATACAATTAACTAAAAAGAGGAAAAATAATAAAAACAATTACTATTTAAATAATGCTTGCTTATGCCTTAGAGCTTACTTGAATAAACAGTGAGCCCCAAACTAGGCAAACCCTGTAGATTGGGCTCCCGGGTGGTTTAGATTCACAGCTGGACCCATTAGAAGGACCCCAGAATTTTATTTTTAAAGGAACATTCGAGCAACAGTCTAACTCTACAACAGTGGTTAAATACTGTTTTAAAACACATCTGTCCACAAATGCAACTTGGTATCATAATAATATTGAAAATTGCAACTTGGGATCATAATCATATTGAAAACTGCAACTTGGGATCATAATCATATTCATAACTGCAACTTGGTATTATAATCATATTCAAAACTGAAACTAGGTTTTATAATCATATTCAAAACTGCAACTTGGGATCATAATCATATTGAAAACTTCAACTTGGGATCATAATCGTATTGAAAACTGCAACATGGGATCATAATTATATTGAAAGCTACCATTTGGGATCATAATCATATTCAAAACAGAAACTTGGGATCATAATCATATTGAAAGTTACAACTTGGGATCATAATCATATTCAAAACTGCAACTTGGGATCATAAACATATAAGACATTTTCCTACGGATAGGTCTAAGTTTGTCAAGTGTCGAAGATGTGCCACTCACCTATGCGTGGTGACGTAGGGACACCGGTTGCAGTTGTACCGCTGCGTGTGGTGCGCGGTGATGTGCTTGCGCAGCGCGTGCGGGTGCTTGAAGTGGGTCTTGCATATGTCGCAAGCGTACTCGCCGCATTGCTGCAACAAAGCACTCACAATTAGTGATGCTAACTAATGCTATTTCGCATAAGCATGCGAATTCATGAGTCTTAGCATGCTAATTATTGCTGTTGCTATTTGCTAATTTATAATAATATGTAAGTATTGTGTAGTATAGTTTTAAGTAGGGCTTGTGTTTTTGTCCGGACTATCCGACTACTCGAATATGTGTGATACGTGAGATCTGAAACTTCAAATCCGGATAGTTCGGGTACCCGAGTAGTTTGGATAGCCGGGTAGTTCGGGTGCTCGAGTAGTTCGAATATCCGCAGAATCCATGCAGTCCAAAATATTCCAAAATGTCTAACGTGATTGACCACTTAATTCCCAGCATATCATGAAAATATCGTCTCAAGCTGTCGTATGTACTTTTTGGTAGATTATATTAAAGTGTTTATTTATTTATTTATTTTTTATTTGTTTAAAACAGGCATCAAAATTTACATTACATAAAATGTTGGCCCATATTATATATACCTTATAACTAACATATATATATATAAATAAAACTTATATCCTAAGTAACACGAAACATCGACGACGTGTTGCGCGCGGTGTCAGCAGGTAGCCGACCTCGAAATCTCCGAAATACGACACCCTGCGGCCAGAAGTCCTCCTTCATAAATGTCGTCAATCCATTCGTCGGCACTCTCACCACAAACGAACTAAAATTTGTTTTATGGCGGGACTCTAACCGTTCAACCCTCAGGACAACATTTGACTTCTCGAAGACATAGTCTACGACCTCCTCCACCTTCGTAGCCCAGTGCAGTCGGGACACGTATAGCTGCGTCGTTGGAACTGCAGGACGCAGTAGCTGGTTTGGTCCAGTCGGAGCGGTGCCACAGTGGTTTCGGCTCGAGGGCTTCTTCTTCTTCCTCTCTACTCTCACAAAGCCCTCCTCGTCACACTGATCGTTCTTTCGACTCCTTGACACTGTTTTCCGAGCAGGTTCGTCCCTGCTCTGCCTTTTACCCTCAATCGAAGCCCTCTGTAATCGGGCGGCGGGTGCGGGGGCGGCGTTGGTGACGGCGGTCGCTGCGGCAGCGGCGTAAAGCTTTGGTCTGGTGATCATGACGCACAACGCTTCGGTATGCGGCGCAACGCAGCGTCACGACGCAGCATTTAGCGTCCCTGCGGAGAGGTGGTCAGTTGATTTTGCCGCAGCTACCAAGGTAGACGTGAACATGAACAATTTCCATATTGACTCAGTGACGCACACCCGTGACGCACACCGCACACCGCAGTGTTGAACCGAGAATGACGCCGCGCTGTGCGGCAGTACACCTCCCCACTTCACCGCGCTTGCCCCTCGCCGCTGACGCATACTGCGACGGAACAAGAGAACATTCTCGACGTTTTTCATATGATTGAGTGTCTGGCAACGCATAACGCATACCGCAGCGTTGTGCGTCATGATCACCAGACCAAAGCTTTAGCACGTGTCATTGACACGCTCACGTTTGTTTCCGGCGGGGCCGAAGTGCGGGCGGCGGGGCTTGGTGTGTTGCACGCAGTGTCAACTGCACTCGGCGACGACGCAAAACAGCTGACTGAGGAAAACTGCGCCCCACGACGTGACCTACTTACCGAATCATTATGTTTTAAAGTTAATAATTCAGCACGCAGCTCACTCATGGTAGATTCTGAGACTTCTAACCTAGACTGCATTTCAGCCAAGCTTGTCTTCAAAATGATGATGTCCTTAAGTAACCGGGTGACATCGACGTGGTCAACGGTGACAGGTGGTAGCTTGTGCAACTGCTTTGCCACAAAGGCGGGTACGTTATCCGGGTCAGTCTCTTTAAACAGGTTGATAATATCCTGGAGATCCCTTTCACCTTTGTCATCCCTTTTACGGGTTTTCATTTGGTCGGCCTTCCCAAGAGTCTGATACAGGAGCACCTTGCCACTGCAGATCTCCTCTTCTTTGAAGTTGGATTTGCAAATCTGCAAGATGCTGATCTCGTCCATTTATAGAGTATCATGGCTTTTTTTTTTTTTTTATTTCAGAGCAGACAACCGAGCAGATGGGTTACCTGATGGTAAGTAATCACCAACGAATGAACGCCAATAGTTCATTCGCTATAAGTTTCTCTGAATTCATAACTAAACCGTGCAGCGGCTAAGCCGCGCAATACTCAAAATTAAATTAATTATGTCTGCTCAGCGTGGCAATATGCGACTGTTGCCGAGCGCACTGTGAATGCGACTGACTTTATAGAGTAACATTTTTACAAGATTTTATATACCTTCTTGCTATGTATGTATGTAAGTAATGTTGGGGTGTACAATCTGGTATCTGAATACTCGAACTATTTGAAGAGTTCGGACGGCCGGGCTTGAAGTGTCGAATGAGTCGGGTCCGAGTAGTCCGGGTAATCCGAACAGGCGAAAAGTGGTAGCTCTAGTTTTAAGCACTTTTTTATGTTCAATATCGACAGACGAGCATGAGGTTCACTTGGTAAGTGATCCTCATCATCAGTCAATGATGCGATGTCGACCTATTTTTTACTTGGAGCTTTCGGATATCTATAGATTGAAACCGAAACGCGCAATGTGCACTTTACGGTTTTTCCATCTATGAACGTTGGTTCGTTACCCGGTCGGAATTTCGATATTCCTCCCACCCGATCAATGTCCGAAGTTACCAGAAGTGGGGAAGACATTCTTACAGAAAATTATAAACATGTCGTCCCGGTGGGATTCGAACCCACGACCCATCGATGCGCACGGCAGGTGTTCTACCGAACGCGCCAACGAGCCCGTCAAAACGATTTAAAAAATTCTTTCACCAATAGAAAGCTACATTATCAGCGAGTAACATAGGCTTTTTCTGTGTATAGTACATCTACATTGAACCCGTGTGAAGCCAGGGCGCGTTACTAGTCTATACTAATCTATATCTATACTAATATTATAAAGAGGAAAGATTTGTATTTTTGAATTTTTGTATTTTTGTATGTTATGCATAAACTCAAAAACTACTGGACCGATTTTAAAAATTCTTTCACCAATAGAAAGCTACATTATCAGCGAGTAACATTTTTTGTGTATAGTACATCTACATTGAACCCGTGAGAATCCGGGGCGTATTACTAGTCTAACATAAACAAAAATACTCACATCAGTATGCCTCGTCATATGTCCATTATAAGCATCCTCATCCAAAAACCCTTTGAAACAAGCCGTACACTTAAACACTGCGTTCTTATAGTTCGCTGAATCTTGCCGCTTTTGGATCTCAGCAATTTGCTCTTCGAATGTAAGATCTGTTATCGTGAATAGAGTTTCATTCAGATCTGCGTTCAGGAATGGTTTCCGACGCCTATCGATCTTTGGTTCTTCTTTTTTTCTTACTTTTTTTATTGTCTTCTTTGGCGTTTTCTTACGCTTCTTTCTTTGCAGTTCTAAAGGTAGACTGTCATCTGTTGAGTAGTCTTTGTCTAATTCAATGTTTTTTTCATTAAAATCCGTGTCTTTTTCATTAAAAACAGTGTCTTTATCATTAAAATCGGTGTCTTTATCATTAAAATCAGTATCTTTATCATTAAAATCATTGTCGTTATCATTAAAGTCATTATCGATACTATCATTGTCATTATTCTCAAATTCCTGTACGAATATGTCATTTTTGTCTGATTTTATGTCTAAATTTGCATTTTCGCGAACATTAACAGCATCTATGTTTGTTTCGGTGAATTCCATACATATTATACTGTCCGGATCGTGTATTTTTGTTGATAAATTAGATGTTAATTGATGTGTTTGTCTGTCTATATTACTAATACTATCAAGGGTAATCTGAAAATTAGAATATATAATTATTAATGTCGATGAAATTGAATTGAATTACAATATTCGTAATCAGTAACAAATTGGAAGAACCTGCGTAGAGATTTTGACGGGCTCGTTGGCGCGTTCGGTAGAACCTGCCGTGCGCATCGATGGGTCGTGGGTTCGAATCCCACCCGGGACAACATGTTTATAGTTTTCTATAAGCATGTTTTCTCCACGTCTGGTAACTTCGGGCATTGATCGGGTGGGAGGAATAACGAAATTCCGACCGGGTAACGAACCACCGTTCATAGATGGAAAAACCGTGAAGTGCATATTGCGCGTTTCGGTTTCAGTCTATGGATTTCCGAATGCTCGAAGAAAAATTAGGTCGACAGCGCATCATTGACTGATGTTCTGTGGCTGAGGTATCACCTACCATCAAGTGAACCTCATGCTCGTTTGTCGATATCTGACATAAAAAAAAAAAAAAAAAAAAAAAGATGAAGAGGAAGAGGAAGACCAGTAGATTGCTAAGTAGATGACTCAAATTCAAAAATCATTTATTCATTTAGGTAACACAATGTACACTTATGAACGTCAGTAAAAAATACATATTAAATGCTTCTAATTTTACATTTACTGCCAGTTCTCAAATCAAGGGCGTAGAGCGGACGAGAAGAACTGGCAATAAACTCGCCGCCACTCTTTTTAATCGCCAAGTTTTTGTTTTACAAATGTTTTGTAAGGAGCTGCAACCATTACACCATGTTCCACATGATTTTAAGGAAATTAGTGGGGGTAGATGGGGCATAGGACCGAGAAAAATGGGGGAAATTGGAGGAGCCCTTTACCCGAGAGGGGTCATGAGAGGTCATGAGGGATGACTCAGAATTGCAGGTTATTGTTATATAAAATTTTGTCTTTTGTATCATGACGTGTTCGACGGGCTCGTTGGCGCAGGTTTCGAATCCCACCGGGACAAAATATTTATAATTTTCTGTAAGCATGTTTTCCCCACGTCTGGTAACTTCGAGCATTGAACCGGTGGGAGGAATATCGAAATTTCGACCGGTTAACGAACCACCATCCATAGATGGAAAAACCGTGAAGTGCACATTGCGTGCTTCGGTTTCAGTCTATGGATTTCCGAATACTGGAAGTAAAAAGTAGGTCGACAGCGCATAATTGACTGATGTTCTGTGGCTGGGGTATCAACTACCATCAAGTGAAACTCATGCTCGGCTGTCGATATCTATAATATCTATACTAATATTATAAAGAGGAAAGGTTTGTATTTTTGTATGTTATGAATAAACTCAAAAACTACTGGACCTATTTTAAAAATTCTTTAACTAATAGAAAGCTACATTATCAGCGAGTAACATAGGCTATTTTTTGTATTCAAAATTCAAAAATCATTTATTCATTTAGGTAACACAATGTACACTTATGAACGTCAATAAAAAATACATATATTAAATGCTTCTAGTTTTACATTTACTGCCAGTTCTCAAATCAAGGGCGTAGAGCGGACGAGAAGAACTGGCAAGAAACTCGCCGCCACTCTTTTTTAATCGCCAAGTTTTTGTTTTACAAATGTTTTGTAAGGAGCTGCAACCATTACACCATGTTCCACATGACATCTTTAAGTAATTAACTATAATAATCGAAAAATATATATATAAACGAAAAAAATAAAAATAAATAAAAACAAAGATTTGTCCTCTATCAGCAGAATGTATGGTGAAATAGGAGCACTCACTTACATTCTCGTGGGAACAACACGCAAATACATAGACGAAATAACTAATATCACCGCATACACGAATTCAAGTTCGACCAGTCACCACAAGTAGCACCCGTTCACGAGTATGACGCATGGCCAGCCATCGACCCCCTCGCCATATTTTAGGGAGAGAGACAACCCGTATCTACGTTGCACCCGTGTAGTCTAACATAAAAGAGGCTTATGAAATAAATAAGGATACTTACAATAGTGTTATCCGACGTGAGATCAAATAGAAGCGACCTCGACTTTAGGCATTTAGTTTTAAATCGCCGGCAGTTGGTCAATCGGTGGGCGCACTCCACACATATGTACTGCGGGAGGTTGTCTTGTTTGCTAATCTACAAATATATCAGAAATAAATAACTAAATGATAGTAAAATACAGTTAAGTGGGCCCAACCCGTCTTACTTTCCATACAAAAGCTCGTACGTGATTATGGCGATGTAACCGATTTTTCTTTGAAACTTTTGAACTAATAGGTATCTCGTGCACTATATCTAGGTTTCTATCGAAACAAAATCTCAAAATTTTCAGAAATAAATTCAGTATAAGCCTCCAAAAATCAGCTTTTTTGCAAAAAAATACCTGAACTTTGGGCGTTCATAATGTACTCATAAATTGTGAAAGTAAATATTTTGTTATGATAGAAACCTTGCAAATATAATGGAGATTCTAAATTACAAAAAAATATTTCATAAACTTGTAAAGACTACTGAAAAACACGTATTTCCTAGAACAAATTTTATGAAATTTCCGCACACTATTTTTCGTTCAATGTTATCGCGTTCTCACTCACTCGTTAGCGGTAGAGGTATGCGCTGCATGAAACAAAAATCTTTTCAACCATGCTCGCGTTGACGATAGTCGAACCGGGAAGGGCCCTCTTAAAACCGTTTATGACGACATCGTTTAGATTTTAGAACAACATACCGGTTTTACCGACCAAAAAGGTCCCGACTGTACTTGGTATAGTTGCCGAGATGTAACTTGGCAAGAGTCGTTAGATGCGCAGAGTTCATTTTTTAGGTCTCTTTGGTTATGTAGCGGGACGCGGGGAAGAAGCTAGCATCGTTCCGAGCGGCGATTGGTTGCTCAGTCGACACTTGTATCTCGCAGTGTGTCGACGTTCCGTTCGCTCCCCAGTACACTTCCGTGCATTAGAATTCGACCCTTTTGTTTTTTGCGTTTTTGTTTTCGTTTTCTATATAGTAATTTTTTTAAAACTTAACTGTATACATTTTATTTATAACAAATAATATATTAATCTCCTTTCTTTAACTTTCTTCCAAACAGACATATTTAAAAATAAATTTTGGAAATAATTAAATAAATAAAACCAACTAATTATTCTATAATATAGATAAAAATGTATATATCTGATTATAATAATTAAAAATAATAAAATACTATAAAATTATTCAACAAGCCTAACATTTTTTGGCACGAAGTGTACATGCGCGAACTTACCCCCACTACGCCAAAACCTTGCCAAGTTACATCTCGGCAACTATACCTCGTAAACATCACCGGTTACGATTATCGGTTTTTACGACAAAATGAGTAGTTCCTTCGATGTCGTTATAACGGATTTTGACTGTAATAGTAATTCTTAAATTTTGCGTCATACTGGAAATTATCGTACGATCTGCATACGAGAATTGTGTAATATCGGACATCGTACGTAGACGTGAAATTATCGCACAGTCTGCATACGAGATTTTGATACTCTCTTACATCGTAGGTAGGAAATAAATTATCGTACAATCTGCATTACATCGTAGGTAGGAAATAAGTTATCGTACGATCTGCGTACGACACTTGAGTGCTATCGTATATCGTACGTAGACATGAAATTATCGTAAAATATGCATACGAGACATATATCGAATGAATGAATGAATGAATGAATGAAAAACGTTTATTTAGCCAATAACAAAAATAAAATACAAATGAATGAACTCTTATAACTAAAATAATTAAAATTTAACTAAACTAAAATTATAAAACTAAGAATAATAAAACAAAAGAAAAACAAAAGAAAAACAAAAGAGTTATACTACTAAAGAGTTATACTAGATCTAAACTAAATGATTTGGCTAAAAGAGACAGCCACTCAGCATTTGCCACATCATTATTTAATGGTGTGGCGCTGATTTTCAGTGACTGCTCTGATTTGATTTTCGCTTGGAGCGGCATAACAATTGTACTTACAACACAAACAAACATGCATTAAAAACAAAAAAAATTGTAAAAGAAACGGAGTAATAATCACAGCAATAAAAATAAAAATAATAATGAAAAATTGTAAAAAAACAGAATTAATATTATAAATACAATATATGACAATTTGAAATATTAAATAAGTAGTCAGCACAACCAAGGCTGGTTGCGAAATTCTGCTAGCAAGAAGATTTTATATTTTTTCTTGAATCCTCGGGTTGTTAGAGAGTCTAGCAGAGGTGGAGGCAGATTATTCCAGCATTTGGTTGCGCTGTATTTGTAACTTCCGCGGAAAGCTGCAGTATAGTTCCTGGGTAGTGATAATTTGCACATATAAGACCTAGTTCTATAAAGAGTGCTTCCCTCTCCCATCCAAGACAGCTTAGAGTAAAGGTATAATGGGGCCTTGGACATGATCACATCAAACAGCATGCACGCAAAGTGAAGACGCCCTATCGGACCTTGGAATGAAATGATCGTACAATCTGCATACGAAACTTGTGTACTATCGTATATCGAACGTACGAATGGTATATCGTAATATCTGCATACAAGACTTGTATACTGTCGTACATTACCGGTTCAAACCGAAACGATGTACGATCGTATACAAGTCTTGTAT
Organism: Anthocharis cardamines; assembly: GCA_905404175.1. NCBI lineage: Eukaryota > Metazoa > Arthropoda > Insecta > Lepidoptera > Pieridae > Anthocharis > Anthocharis cardamines. Next base: position 2,067,380 of record FR989978.1, read on the forward strand.
GTACGTGCTCGTAGGAATGAAATTCTCGTACAATCTGCATATGAGCCTTATGTACTATCCTACATAGTACCTAGGAAAGAAATTATCGTACGATCTGCATACGACACTTATGTACTATCGTAAATTGTACATAGGCATGAAATTATCGTACGATCTGCATACGAGATTTGTGTATTATCGTACATAGTACCTAGGAAAGAAATTATCGTACCGAAGATCGTATCGAGACTTGTACTATCGAACCGGTTTTGAACTCTTGGTAGATGTCAAGGTATTGTATATATGTACTCAGCGCTCGGAAACACTTTGATAGCGCGATTCAGGATTACTAACGTCTATGTCAGAGTAAAATAAAATACTTACTGCAAATCCAGTGACATATTCGTACGTCGGTTCCAAACTATATTTTCCAATCGGCAGTAATTTCACATCGGTGCTAAGACATATACGACACACCTGTTCGACACAAATTGATTATTAATTTATTTATTTGTAATTTTCTGTTATCTATATATGTAAATGGAAATCAATCGACTTTAGTAGACAGATTGAAAGGTGACAGCTGCCGGGCTAGCATATGACGAGATATGTCGCGGACGAGAGAAGACAAACTAAGATGTAAGTATCTCCATATATTATATCTCGACATCGACAATTTTGATTGAAAAGATATCTCGATCGACAAATATACCTATTTTTGATATTAAAAGCCGAGTTTTAAGTGTAATTGTCATGTTAGACTTGAATTCGTGTATGCGGTGATATTAGTTATTTCGTCTATGTATTTGCGTGTTGTTCCCACGAGAATGTAAGTGAGTGCTCCTATTTCACCATACATTCTGCTGATAGAGGACAAATCTTTGTTTTTATTTATTTTTATTTTTTCGTTTATATATATATTTTTCGATTATTATAGTTAATTACTTAAAGATGTCATGTGGAACATGGTGTAATGGTTGCAGCTCCTTACAAAACATTTGTAAAACAAAAACTTGGCGATTAAAAAAGAGTGGCGGCGAGTTTCTTGCCAGTTCTTCTCGTCCGCTCTACGCCCTTGATTTGAGAACTGGCAGTAAATGTAAAACTAGAAGCATTTAATATGTATTTTTTATTGACGTTCATAAGTGTACATTGTGTTACCTAAATGAATAAATGATTTTTGAATTTGAATTTGAGACCCGGAAAAAATAAAGAGATAATCGATAAAAACACGAGAAAACGGTCGACAAAATTTTGTCGCGGTTGTCATGCTAGCCCGGCTGTATGATTTGCATTTGTCACAACAATGATCGCCATCTATTGCTACGGAATTGATACTTTCTGTAATTTTCTGCTTGCTGAAAACCACTTGAAATGTCGAGATAAATAATATAATGAATCGCGTTTTAATCCGGTAAATAGTTATTTTATTTCAATGTTTGTGCTCAATGAACTCCTGAACTATTAATCCTATTATGATGAAACCTCACTGATCTTCACTTACTTATAAAACTTCTAAACCAATATACATTTAAATAAAATACTGTATACCGGATTAAAACGCGATTTATTATTTATATTGTTTAAATTATTTATCCCGACGTTTCGGATGCTTTTCAGCAACCGTGGTCGCGGGAGACTGAAAGATGACAGTTTCTTCTCGTCCGCTCTACGCCCTTGATTTGTGAACTGGTAGTAAATGTAAAATTAGAAGCATTTAATATTAGTAATATTAGTAATTTAATATGTATTATTTTTTATTCACGTTCATAGATGTACATTGTGTTACCTAAATTAATAGATTTTTTTTTTTTTAATTTAATTGAATTAAATATGGCAACTTTGTGACATTTCAAATATAAGACAACTGTCATCTTTCAGTCTCCCGCGTCCACGGTTGCTGAAAAGCATCCGAAACGTCGGGATAAATAATTTAAACAATATAAATAATAAATCGCGTTTTAATCCGGTATACAGTATTTTATTTAAATGTGTGATACTCGCGTTAATAAAAACAATATACATTGATAGAATACTTGTTACATATTTCTGATGTCTTGGTACTTCTTAGAATTCCCGAGTCCCCTAGTGGAACTTGGGGCAGACATATTTCTGTGTCTGTTCCACTGATCTTTACATGCAAGTAGGTGATCAGCCTGCTGCGCACTGCACAGCCACTACGGGACTCGAGAATTCACGTTAATCTGCAGGCACTTACCAATAAGTTGACAGTGTTCTCATTGTAACTGCACTTCAAACCCTGAAATAGAAATAATACCACACATTACAATGAACGGGCACGGTGATTATATCAAAAATGATGTCATGAATTGTTTTTTTTAAATCTACACTATTATTATAAAACAGGAAAGGTTTATTACGATTTAAATCAAAAACAACTCGGCCAATTTAAAAAATACTTTCACCAATAGAAAGCTACCTTATCAGCGAATAACATTGACTATTATTTTGTTATTTCTCATCTACATTGCACCCGTGCAAAGCCGGGGCGGATCGCTAGTTGTAACTAAAATCATAGAAATTGTTAAGGATTGCCAAGAATTGAAAGTACAATGCTAAAACCCCATAAGTATGAAATTTTAGTTGCATGTTATTCAATTTAAACAGGAACAAAAATACATACAATATATAGTCAACCAGGATGATTGGAAACGATAAAGTACGAACATTATGATTGTCTGTTTATATCTAACCTAAAAGACGTCTCATACTTGATGTCTATGATGACAAATAGATAAGCTATAAACCTAACTTACATCTTCCAAAACAGGCACAGCTCCACTCCGCACTTTCCTCAAACCACTCTTGGTAATATACAAATCTTCTTTCATGAAGTGTTCTGAACAAACAGTACTCCGCTCTCTCGGTGACCATGACTCTTTATCTAGAGCTTTCAGCCAGGCTGTGCGAACATTGGCTTCGGTTGGAAAACTGAAATATAGATATTAAATTTTTTATTTAATATTTGGAAAGTGACATAGACTACTGAGGCACAGGGCAGACACATTTCTATGTCTGTTTCCCTAATTGTTGCTTACTTATAACGCTAGTGTATTCTTTAGTAATGATTAACCAGTATAGATTTATAGAACACTTGTTCTATATGTCTGATGTCCTGGTATTTCTTAGATATTCCGAGTCCCCTAGTGGGGCATGGGACAGACCCATTTCTGTTTCCTGATTACTTTTCTTTACAGACAAGTAGATGATCAGTCTTCTATATAAATCCCAACAATTTTTATTTGTATTTCGTTTCCCTGAGATTCAAACCCAGGATCTCGGACAATATTAATACTATAATACCAAATTACACTGAGTTTTATATGCAATGGTATTTAAAGACTGTGAGCTCAAATAATATATTAATCCGGCCCTGTTCATTGCCCTTAAAGATTAGAACACTAATATGTATTCTGTACTGAATGGAAGCAGAATATCTGATGATAAAGATATATCCAAAGACAATATTCCGTGCCAAATGACACAAGGAAGCCTAATATGTGACGCAGTACCGGCACTACCCCAGTAAAGGGTTCTTAACACTACCAATGCTATGAATACGCTGGTACTGGGTTCGAGGATTGAAAAGAATATGTAGAATTAGGAAAATACGTGTAATCGATTTTGATCAGTGACAAGAAGTGAAAAATAAAATCTAAACAAAGAACTACTATATTAAAAAGTATAAAAATGACACTATGTATAAAAAGAGTTTTTAATATCCTTCCCCCTTGGGGTTTGATGGCAGACGAATCAGCCGCAGCACAGGGCGGCGGCGCAACGTGCCGCGTGATGTTTTAACATCAACGACTCTTACTCGGCCGTCGGTTCCAGGGTAGGTGGCTTCGATTTTCCCCGAGGCCAGTAACCTCTCTCAGAATTCGGGTCAACCACAAGAACCACGTCGCCAATCTGTAACTGATTCTCATCACTAGTAGGACTCATGGTTCTTGATGTTAAACAAGGAAGTACCTCTTTCAGCCATCTAACCCAAAACATATCAGCCAACCTTTGTGCTACACGCCACTGTTTGCGGGAGCACAGATCTACTGAATCTGTAAAACTAATAGGTAGATTAGATGATGTGCCTAATAGAAAATGAAAAGGGGTCAACGCAAAAGCATCGAAAGGACTCACAGATACATGTGTCAATGGGCGACTGTTGACTATCGCTTCCACTTCGCAAAGTAACGTCGCAAGAGTTTCATCTCGCGGCGCTCTCTCCTTCATAATGACTTTCAAAGTGACTTTAACACTGCGGATAAGCCTCTCCCAGGCGCCTCCCATATGAGGACTGAGAGGTGGGTTAAAATGCCAGTTAACACGATAGTTAGAAGTCTCGTATTGCAAGGTTTTAAACTCAGAAAATGCTCCGCGCAAGTTTGTACCGTTATCGGAGTACAAATCTGTAGGCCACCCTCGTCTTGCAGCCATACGTCGTAATGCCATGATTAAACTATCTGTGGAGAGTGAATGAACAATTTCCAGGTGTATAGCTCGAACTGTCATACATGTAAATAGAACTCCATACCTTTTCTCCCGTCTTCTTCCAACTGTGACGTCCAAAGGTCCAAAAAGATCAAGGCCACAATGAGAAAAGGGTCTGCAATGGTGCGCAACTCGGCCTGCTGGCAAATCTCCTTGTCTTGGAGCTACAGGCGTTGCTTTCTTTATGCGGCAGACTAAGCATTTTGATGCAATTGTTCTCAGTGATGGTCGCAAATGTATTATCCAAAACCGTTGACGCAGCTCATTGACAATTGTTTCATTGTTGGCATGAGCAAATAAAGTGTGGTAATACATGATAATAAGACGAGAAACATGATGACGGCCATCAAGGATGGCAGGTCTTTTTGTATCAGTATGAATGTTCTCGGCAGCGTCTATACGTCCATGAATCCGTAGAACTCCGTCACCGTCAAGATAAGGTGAAAGCTTCAATAGTTTACTTTTGTTTGGTACAGTTACTAAATCTGATTTCTTACACATTTGAGCATAGTTATTCTTAAGAAGATGTTGTACTCTCTCTCGGTAACGCGTTTGAAAATCTAGATTCATGCGCATTTTCTTTCTCACACCCTGTAATCGCATGTATGCTGTAGGGTAAGACTCCTTCATTTTTACTGAGTCATCTTTCCAAGGCAGTCCAACCTCCCAATAGTCACCAACTTGCTTAGACGTCACATCAAGTATCTTCATAGCTCTTAAATCTTGAGAGCACTTTCGTGGCTTGATGCTTACTCCAAGAGCATCCAGAGCATACGACCGCTTAACGATATCATTGAGTTCACTCCAAGTGTTTTCACTGTCATAATAATTCGATAAAAACATTGTACATGCATTTGTTACTCCATGTGGTCTGCGTTTCGAAAGAGACCTTCCATGTACAGACCATCCTAGTACAGTACGAGTCACATTGGGATCACCTTCTATAACCTCCAAAGGTGCCAGTAGATGATAATTGTCCTGTCCGATTATCATTGAGGGCTTCATATGGTCAGAACAAATAGAATCCTTAATTGCATTTAGGTGCTCGTATCTAGCTGGCTCACAAAATTGGCTCGGTAGATTAATCCCTTTAGCTGTACGAGCTATCATTTTAAAACGCTTAGAATCATCTCCTGATATCTCAAAACATAATAATTCAGTTTGACAAACCAAAACGCTATTATCCCAAGCTCCACGAACTCGCAAACTTTCAGTGCAACCTATTAAACCAGCTTGCTTGGCGATCTTGTCATCAATCATTGTGATGGTGGAACCATCATCTAATAGGGCGTCGGTAAATATGTCGCCGTTGGGGCCATGAATCTGTACGCGAACATATTTAAGAAGTACGGGTGTGGGCGAATTGTTAGTAGCTACTACGTCAGTAAGTGAAACGTTAGCCACACATTTATTATGTTCCTCTTCCTTCGAGGGTTCGATGTCATTTACATTAACATTAGTAGTTTGTGTTTTGATTGGCCAGTGCAAAATCGCATGATGTGGCAATCTACAGTCGTCGACGTTACATACTGGTGCCTCACATGTGTTTTTATCATGTTCGCTACTTAAACATTTGGGGCAAAGTCGATTGCGACGTACAAAAGACCATCTATCCTTTCGCAGGGCACGCTTGAACTTAAAACAATCAACTAATAAGTGATCAGAACGCTTGTGACAGAAACGGCACTTCGTGTTTTCATTATGTTCATGTACTTCATTCGTTTGTGCAAATATTAAATTGTGAGGTTTCTGAAAGGTGGGTTGAGAATAAGTATATCCAGGTTTTCTATGAGTAGTCGAAGTATTCAATAGTGATAACGCGATATTAGAAAATTTTTGCGCTTCGATGTCCAAAAAATCAGATAATATTTCTATGCGTGGCTTAAAACTTTTGTCACGATTTTCGTGTGCATAGTCTGCCCATCGAGTAATTAAAATGCATGGCAATTTAGATAATATTACTGAAGTGAGTTCCGGACTCCTTAAATAATCATCCTGCTTTATGGTTTTCATAGCAACGACACAGTTTTTAATTTTAATCGAAAATGACACTATGTCATTATGATATGAGACAGGTAAAGACGGAATGGTTCGTATTTGGCTAATAATTTTTGAAATTATAATGTCAGGTCGGCCAAAACGCAATTCTAATGTTTGTATGATATTTTCAGCGCTCACCTTACTCATTAGAAGTGCAGCAACGCATTCCTTAGCTTCACCTTGCAGACTATTACGCAGACGACAGACATTTTCTGTGTTTGAAAACTCACAAACCTCGTTCGACTCCTCATAAAAACTTTTGAAATGAATCCACTCTAATGGGTCACCTCTGAAAACAGGCAAATCTTTAGGTGTCGTCATACGACTCATCATTTTGTCGGCGTTAGAAGCGATAGTCAATAGCTTATTATTATTAGAGCAACCTAATGCTAAATTATGTACAGCATCAGCTAACTTAAGTAACGCCTCATTTTGGTCGTTAGGGGCTACAAAGGGGACTGATATGTCCTGTGGGGCAGAGGCTGAATGAAATACTTCACCATGAGAAGCAGGAACCTGACCATCTTGTACGTCTGTGGCAGGAGAGTCCGAGCAGCGCGCATTGTGTGTCGCGGTGGTGCGACGAGTACCATCATGTTGCGCTGCCCATTCCTCCGTTCTTCGTGACGATGTTGCACAGGATCGCCGCTCCTCGATTTCCAATTCGCGAATACTGAGCCTCTTTTCAAGCAGCTCCATTTGAGCCTTCATCTTAGTTTTCTCCAGCTGGGCTTCCGCGACAGCAACGATCAATCTCGACTTTTCTTCGGCAGCTTCCAATTCTAGCTGTCTCCGCAGGGCTTTCGTGGAGACAACTGACATCCGGGAACTGGATTCTGATTTCACTGATGATCGGCTTGTCGGCTTGGTTAGTGCTGGAAGGTTACCTTCTTGGGTAGCACTGTCGAGAAGATAATTTTCACTTCTGGCCTTGCTTCTTGTAAACATTTTTCTGATAAAAATTTTGCACCTTAATTCTTAGGTAGTCTTGTAAGGACCACGATTCTTTCACCTCAAAACCCAAGTAGGCTCGAAGGACCACGATGTTGGCGTTGAATACGCTGGTACTGGGTTCGAGGATTGAAAAGAATATGTAGAATTAGGAAAATACGTGTAATCGATTTTGATCAGTGACAAGAAGTGAAAAATAAAATCTAAACAAAGAACTACTATATTAAAAAGTATAAAAATGACACTATGTATAAAAAGAGTTTTTAATATATTAGTTCAGACTGATTAAACAAGAACATTAAACATATTTTCTACTTACACGTGAAATGTAATCCCTTGTGATTTAGAAATATGTCTGGAATCATTCTTACACGATTTCACACAACACCTCATCGTATTTTCTAATTTTAATTAATGTTTTACAAATTAAAAAAATGTAAGCCGATGTTTGCTTTCATTTTACTATTTGGATCTCTCGAAACACAATCTTGGATTTAAAAGAGTAAAAGTTGCTAATAATTTATACTTGTTTTATCATATCGATTGCAAAATGTAAATATACTCGAAAATCATGGTTATTTATTATTATTTATTTTAAAGCACTTTCATAGGTGATATTTTTATTTTATAAACGAAACTTCAAACTTCAAACTAACCCACAGAGTGCTTTAATTTATATAAAAAGACTAGTGACTACCAGTTAGGCAGTTACCACAGATTAATTACATAATTATGCTCGAATGCAATTTTTTTCTTTTTCGACAAACCGGTATTATAAAAATTGATTCGATTCGGTTGAGACAGTAATTAATAAGCACGAATTTGCTAGACAAAGTATTACATATTATATGCAGCAAGCAAGTACCGTTTATTTAGCTAACAAAACTATGTCACAATAATAATAATTATTGTTAATAATTATAATATTGTGAGGAGACTTGATTGTAGAAATATTCTCAATGTCCGTTTCCTACTTCGCAGACATTGCTTTCGCTTAATTATGTTGATTTTTATCATCAAATATTTGAGTAACTAATAAACCATTTTGTTTGCTATGTACAATAAAGTAATAATTATAGATTCAGTTTTAAGATGTATCAATAAAACACAGAAAAGTAATGATTTAATATGTTTATTTTGTATTTTTCTGTGACCTGTTTTTTGTCGATCATAGCCGACATCGGCGCACAAGGCAAGCTTGCGCTTGCGCATAGCCGATATTGGTAGTCAAAAAGAGATGTCTGTGGTACTTTCTCTATAGCCTAGAGCTGTCTAAACTAGATGAGATCTAGGGTCACTAAAAATGACTTTATAAATAGATTGGGGGGCCGCAAAATATTTACAATTTACAAAAGGTCTAATAAAAAACGTAAAAAGCAATTTTTCCAAATGTTATTTAAACAATACAATAGAAATAAGAAACAAAGTGATTTTGCGGGCCTCGTGCTTTGATTTGGCCCTGCTCTAGCCAATGGCCATAGAATTCAAAATCTTAGTTCAATGCAGACATTATAAGTTACTATATTTCAATGATAATAATGAACTTTTTAAGTTATTGCATAGGTACCATAATATATAAGCCATTTCAGATATATAGTTAACTAGCAATTGCCCCCGCAACCCCCCTTGTGGGTTGAATTTCGTAAAATCCGTTCTTAGCTGACCTCTACTCGGCGAAAGGAATATTCCTACCATATTTCAAGTCGCTACGCCTTATGGTTCCAGAGATATCGTGATGAGTGACTATATAGGTGGAAATCTCTTTTATATATATAGATTAATTAACAATGCATAATATTTTTGAAGGGTTCCCCCAAGAGATAGGTAGATACCTAATGAAAGCATTGTTTGAAATTCGATGATTTATTTATTACTAAAAAATGCGCTACATAATGTCTTATTAATCATTTACACAGGGCCAGATTTAGGCGGAAAAGCTTTCAAATTCCCACGAGTAAACACTAGTAAGGGATCATCCATAAAGTACGTCACACGTTAAGGGGGGATGGACGAAGTGTGACATTGTGTTACAAGGAGTGGGAGGGGTCCTATTTCACCATGCTGCTGATAGAGGACAAATCTTTGTTTTATTATAGTTAATTACTTAAAGATGTCACGTGGAACATGGTGTAATGGTTGCAGCTCCTTACAAACATTTTGTAAAACAAAAAAACTTGGCGATTAAAAAGAGTGGCGGAGAGTTTCTTGCCAGTTCTTCTCGTCCGTTCTACGCCCTTGATTTGAGAACTGGCAGTAAATGTAAAATTAGAAGCATTTATTATGTATTTTTATTGACGTTCATAAGTGTACATTGTGTTACCTAAATGAATATTTTTTTTAATTTAAGTGTTAAAATGCTAAATATTAACTACTAACGAAAAATTATTTTCAACTCTACCCGTATGAATATATGGTTTAAATTGTATTATTGGCGAGCTCATACTCGCTCTACCAGTGTCACGCGCTAGCCACCTGAGCTCTTTGTAAATGTAAATAAAACTAATTGCTGTTTTAATTTAATCATTTCTAGATGAAAAATCGCAAAATATGTGTGACGTACTTTATGGATGACCCCTTAACTGTACCTTTGATATTTGTTTTTCGCTGTTTTACGTTTACCTACCACTAGCAAAACGCCCCGGCTTCACACGGGTGCAACGTAGATGTACTATACACAAAAAATATCCTATGTTACTCCCCGATAATGTAGCTGTTTTTAAAATCGGTTCAGTAGTTTTTGAGTTTATTCAGAACATAAAAAATTCAAAAACTCAAAAATAAAATCTTTCCTCATTATAATATTAGTATAGTTATAAAAAAATGTTTGGCCTCTACACTAAATCCGGCCCTAACTATGAACACACCTACAATTACATATTTCCAATGTTTATTTATTATACAATAACATAAAGGACTATTTCTTATGTGCTAAAACTGCAACAAGAAAAATATCTCGCATATGCGAACGACATTCCCTGGAAGAGGAGAAGACTTCTCCGCATATGTCGCAATTGAATTATTGGCTGCTGTTAACCTGGAAATTTTAAACTAGAATTATTTAAACAATACAAATAGGCAAACCATACGAAATTATGCGTACTCCAAACACCCTCAAATTTCCAGTTACCCCAAAAACATACGAAATAACGCACACTCCGAACACCCTCAAGTTTCCAGTTACCCCAAAAAAAAAAACAAAATGACGCATATTGCAAACACCTCCAAACGTTTCTAGATACCCCAAAATCATACGAAATAACGCACACTCCAAATACCCTCAAAAATGTCTAGATACCCCAAAAACATACGAAATAACGCACATTCCAAACACCCTCAAAAATTTCCAGATACCCCAAAAACATACGAAACAACACACACTCCAAATACCCTCAAAAATTTCTAGATACCCTAAAAACATACGAAATGACACCCACTCCAAACACCTTCAAACTATTTCCAGATAACCAAGTTTCCGCAAGACATACAAAATAACGCTCATTACAAATACTCTCAAAAGTTTCCAGATACCCCAAAACATACTGATTTGAGAACTGGCAGTAAATGTAAAATTAGAAGCATTTAATATGTATTTTTTATTGACGTTCATAAGTGTACATAGTGTTACCTAAATGAATAAATGATTTTTGAATTTGAATTTGAATACGAAATTACGTACATTGCAAACAAATACCCCAAAAACACACAAAACGCTTTCAAACACCCCAAATACCTACAGTCTCGCGAGTCCTGTTTCTTTGTCGCGTTCTTTTAATTCCGTTAGGACAATGTATACTGTATATATGGAACTCGAGACTGTTCTTCTGAGTAAAGCTCTTGTTACAATAGTCGCATTTGAATAGTTTTTCGCCAGTGTGTACCCACATGTGGAGTTTAAGGGATGCCATTTTCTGAAAAAGCAATTATTATCTCTTTAATCGCAACTAGCAACGCGTCCCGGCTTCACTCGGGTGCAATTTAGATGTACTATACACAAAAATGTTAATCGCTGATAATGTAGCTTTCTATTAGTGAAAGAATTTTTAAAATCGGTCCAGTAGTTTTTGAGTTAAATCGTAAAATAAAACAAACAAAAAAAAGGGCCGCATAGCTAGATTGAGAAATTGAGAGCAAATATATAGAGTCCCTTTGATATTTATATTTTATGATCATATTACTTATCCGATTAGGCATTCACTATGGGGAAAAGTTATAGCCAAATCATAACAAGGGGAAAATTTTAATCCTAAAGATTCCAATTCGAACGGAACATTTTGCGGATATTATTATTTGGACGCTGTTAAGCAATACAGTGTCAAGCCACAAAATGATAAAAATGTAAATGTTGATACCAATTGCTTCTTTATGAGTTGGAGTACATATTTCAAAAGAGTTACATATCATTTAAATCGTTTAAATAGCAAAAATATTGAAAAAAACTAGTGGGCGTCCAAATAATCGGGACGCTTTTTTCGTGAATTTTATATGCGACCCGAAGTCCATTCTATGTCAATGCCCCTAAGAATTATACTTACCGTAAATATCTTGCCACAGTGTTCGCATATGCACGTAATTCCGCTCCTTTTCGCTACGTTGGGGTACTGAGTTCGAACCTTGCCGGGGTGTTTGAAGCGAAAGTGCTGCGCGTATGCATTCATACCTAACAGTCCGACACCACACTGAAAGAAATATATTTAGATTGGGGTAATTTAATTTTTAGGTGAGGTAACTTTGGGGAAAATATTTTTCGCAATTTTTCGGTAATTCTTTTGGGTAAGAAATTCAAGGCTGGGGTAATTCATTATTTAAGTGCGGTAATTTCGAGGAAAAAATCTTTAGCCTGTAAGGTTGTATTGTTTTAATTCTTAGACTGGGGTAATTTTATTCTTAAGTGAGGTAATTTTGGGGAGAAATCTTTAGTCTGTGGTAATTTATTTTATAAGTGAGGTAAATTTGGAGAATATAAAATTTAGACAATTTATACTAAGTTTTGGGGTAGGCTATAGTTAGAATGAGGTTATTGCGACTCAATTTTGAAAACAAATCCAGTATTACCAGTTCACAAGAAATCATTCCGCCAACTGGCGGTCGTTTGCGTATGACAGGTTTTTTTCGTTTGGGGTCGTTGCGCTGTTCACTGAAAATATATCAATATAAAGTATATATATAATACTAGCACCACGCCCCGGCTTCACACGGGTGCAATGTAGATGTACTATACACAAAAAATAGCCTATGTTACTCGCTGATAATGTAGTTTTCTATTGGTGAAAGAATTTTAAAATTGGTCCAGTAGTTTTAGAGTTTATTCCTTTCCTCTGTTCCTTATTTTGACGTGACGATATGTTAATTATTTTCTGTAAATATGTCTTCCCCACGTCTGGTAACTTCGGTCCTTTAACAGGTGGGAGGAATTTCGAAATTCCGACCGGGTAACGAACCACCGTTCATAGATGGATAACTGTGTAGTGCATATTGCACGGTCTCAGTCTATGGATTTCCGAATGTTCGAAGTAAAAAGTAGGTCGACAGCGCATCATCGACTGATGTTCTGTGGCTGAGGTGACACCTACCATCAAGTGACCCTCATGCTCGTCTGTCGATATCTGACATAAAAGAACTACTTACTTATCACTGTGTCTGGCGGACACACTTAAATGTTTGTTATACGCGTCCTGAGACACAAATCGAATATTGCAAGGCTCGCACATCGGTCCGTCCGCTGGTATCTGAATTAAAGTAGTTTATTATTACTAGCTGACCCGGCAAACGTTGATTTGCCATTTAAAAAATTTCTAAAAAGCAGGGGTTGGTGATAAAAAAGTAAAAATTTAGGATTGTATGTATTTTTTAATGTCACATTATAAAAAAATAAAAACAAAAAAAATCCTCCAAAAATTAAAAAAAAATAAATAAAAATAAGGGTGAACAACCCTTATCACTTAGGGGTATGAATAGATAGTAGCCGATTCTCAGACCTACTGAATACGCATATAAAATTTGGTAAAAATCAGCAAAGCCGTTTCGGAGGAGTACGGTAACTAACATTGTGACATGGAAATTTTATGTATTAGATTACTAGGATTTATTCTATTCGACGTAATGTCATAACAGAGTGCCTAGTGTAACAGTTTCCTTTTTTTAGTAATAATGTGTACAAGTCTTTGTTACTTATAATTTCTACAATACTACATAACAAACGTTTTTAGTTGGCCAATCGTGTTTTTAAACATTGTAGTTATAAAAAATAATTTGACGTAAACGTAACACCCATAAAATTCGGTTACTTAACCGTTAATAACGAAAAATGCATTTTTAACCGCTCGGTTAAAATCGTTAATAACCGTCTTCGGATCCATTGACTCACCTTAACGTCATCGAAGCGATGCCTCATTCGTTTATGCTGCTGGATTCCCTTCTCGCTGATGAAGCAGTACCCGCACCAGGCGCATACGAAGTCAGAGGGGTGCTTGATGCGAACGTGGCTCATGTACGTTGTGAACTGACTGCGTAGTTAAAATTAAAGATGAAATGTACCTGGTATGTACGATACCAGGTTTTAAAACCAGGGCTTCGCTTGGAAGTACGGCGACCTGGGACCTAACATTAAAAAAATCTTGGCACCAAATATCCGTATTCGGATCCGTATCCGCAGCTATACATTTTTAACGATCCGACACATCACTACATATTATAAAACAAAGTCCTCCGCCGCGACTGTCTGTCTGTTCGCGATAAACTCAAAAACTGTTGAACGAATTTTCATGGAAGTCTCACGTATCTAACAAAATTAATAAAGTAAACATACATATAACTAGCGACCCGCCCCGGCTTCGCACAGGTCTAGATTTTTTGACAAAAAAAAGTAGGGGTTGGTAATACAACAGTGAAAATATAGGGTTGTATGTATTTTTTAATGCCACATTATAAAAAAACAAAAACAATCGTCCAAATATTAAAAAAAAAAAATTAAAGAGTGAACAACCCTTTTCACTTAGGGGTATGAAAAATAGATAGTAGCCGATTCTCAGACTTACTGAATAGGCATATAAAATTTGGTAAAAATCGGTAAAGCCGTTTCGGAGGAGTACGGTAACTAACATTGTGACATGGAAATATATATTAGAAGATTATATACTTACAGAAACACTTCTTGACAATGCTGACACTGGTATTTTTTTCCCGCGTGCCATCTTCCATGCAACTTCGCTGAAGTTCTGATACGAGTACAATTTGTAAATAAATAAAATACACAGTTATTATCAAAACTAATATTATAAAGAGGAAATGTTTGTATTTTTTTATGTTATGAATAAACTCAAAAACTCTGGACCGATTTTAAAAATTCTTTCACCAACAGAAAGCTACATTATTAGCGAGCAACATAGGTTATTTTTTTTAGATTTTTTTTTTTGTACATCTACATTGCAAATGACTTCGCAATGTCGAGGTACTACACACAAAATATGTTACTAGCTGATAATATAGCTTTCTATTAGTAGGAGAATTTTTGAAATCGATCCAGTAGTTTTTGAGTTTATTCATAACATACAAAAATACCAATCTTTCCTCTTTATAATATTAGTATAGGTCACTAGAAGGTTAACATTCCCATGTAAGGTTTGCCAGCGGTGTCGTGCAATGCTGGGAGAGGGGTAAGTCATTCGAGTTGCCTGCTAGTCAGACATCCTAGTGACCCCTAAACACCCTATTGACCCCTAAACACCCTATGGACCCCTAAACATCCTATTCAAAATCCCCCCAAAACCCCCAAAATCAAATTTCGACTTCACACTTTTCTGTTACCATTGCTGTGTCACTTTTCTAAAATTAGACTGGAGGCGTGGCTGAACACTAGATTTACGAATGTTGGTTATATACTGTTTTTACTGAAGTGAGCCAATTTGACCCATACATGAAAATTTAAGTTTTTTGCAAAGAAAATTGTTGCAAATAAATTTATATGAAAGACTTATTATTAAAAAAGTAATTGAAAACATTTTATATATAAAACTGTTTTTGAAATACATTTCCCACAAACAATTAGCAAAAGTTTTTACATCTATTTCTATTGCATGATTCTTGAACTTGACAATTCTTCCCCTCTTTTATGGAGGCCCCAGGGCTGGAGCCCCGGATGCCCTAAATTCCCTAAACCCGGCCCTGCCAAGGGGTCGTGCAATACTGGGAGTGTGGGGTTAGTCATTCGGGCTGCCTCCTAGTCAGACCTAGTGACCCCCAAAATCATTCGGACCTAGTGACCCCCAAAATCCGCCTTACTTACCTACTTGTAGTGACGTATGGGCACATTGTACAGTTAAATCGCTGCATATGCTGATGGAATTTATGACACTTTAGAAGACGAACATTTATATAATGTATGTTGCATATTGCACATACGACGTCACCATATTCCTGCAAATAAACATATTTTGAGGCAAATAGGTTTTTTTATGTTAGTAGTAGTCAGTCAACGATGCACTGTCGACCTAATTTTTACTTCGAGACTGAAACCGAAACGCGCAATGTGCACTTCACTTTTTTTCCATCTATGAGCGGTGGTTCGGTACCCGGTCGGAATTTCGATATTCCTCCCACTCGTTCATTAACGGAGTATTGTTTTTTTTTTGTAAAAAATTACAATTTTTTTATTTGTATGTTTTCTTTTTAGAGCACTACCCTAATCTATGTTATGTTTATTTAATATTTTAATTTCTCTGCTTGCCTGGAAGAGATCGCTTCTCAGCGATAAGGCCGCCTTTTGTACGCTACTCACTTTGACTTTTTGTATATTTTTATTATTTTCACGTGTGGTGTTCAATAAAGTGTTTTTGATTTGATTTGATTTTTTCACGCCTTCACGTTTCCGGGCATTTTTCACAACCTTATTTATTATTTCACCCTATCGCAATTGAGATAATTTCATGCTCTTCTGTTGACATCTAACATAAATATACTTACATTGGTATGTCGTTGCCGATGTCTTATAAAAGCTTCTTCTGAGAAAAACCCTCTAAAGCAGTCATGGCATTTGAACTGTGATTTTCTATAGTTAGCTGACAACTTTCTTTTTTGAAGTTCAGCTACCTACAATATAAGCAAGTCTAGTATTAGTAGTAGCAAATGTATCACTAATAAGTCTTATTTTTAGTGTGTTAGGTGCAAATGTATCACTAATTAGTCTTATCTTTAGTGTGTTGGGTGCAAATGTATCATAAATTAGTGTTATCTTCAGTGGGTTGGGTGCAAATGTATCACTAATTAGTCTTATCTTTAGTGTGTTGGGTGCAAATGTATCATAAATTAGTGTTATCTTCAGTGGGTTGGGTGCAAATGTATCACTAATTAGTCTTATCTTTAGTGTGTTAGGTGCAAATGTATCACTAATTAGTCTTATCTTTAGTGTGTTGGGTGCAAATGTATCATAAATTAGTGTTATCTTCAGTGGGTTGGGTGCAAATGTATCACTAATTAGTCTTATCTTTAGTGTGTTAGGTGCAAATGTATCACTAATTAGTCTTATCTTTAGTGTGTTAGGTGCAAATCTATCACTAATTAGTCTTATCTTTAGTGTGTTGGGTGCAAATGTATCATAAATTAGTGTTATTCTTTAGTGGGTTGGGTGCAAATGTATCACTTATTAGTCTTATCTTTAGTGTGTTGGGTGCAAATGTATCACCCATTAGGCTTATTAGTCTTATTTTTACAAAATTAAACGGTATTACATATTTGGTTATCTTTCCTATCCATTAATTAAATCAGATATTTAATAGAAGAAAAATATAAGAAACTAGTAACGCGCCCCGGCTTCTCACGGGTGCAATGTAGATGTACTGTACACCATAAATATAGCCTATGTTACTCGCTGATAATGTACTTTTTATTGGTGAAAGAATTTTTAAAATCCGTCGAGTAGTTTTTGAGTTAAATCGTAACAAACTAACAAACAAACATACAAATCATTCCTCTTTACAATATTACTTTAGATTAAAAAATAATAATCACTTTATTAAATGTCTATACTATGTCTAATAATATATTATATACACCTGTTCCTCAAAGCTCAAATCTGTTATTGTAAACATATTATTATCAAAAAAAGGCTTTTTTCTCCTATCTATTTTCGGTTCGTTTCTTTTGTTTTTCATTTTTTTTCTATTTTCGGACATTTCTTCTGTTCCTTCCTGATCATTATCATCAAACTCCGGTATAAACATATCATCTTTGCCATCTTCAACGTATATTTCAACCAAATTCTCTGCGTCTGCATCTATATTTAAAATATTTCCCATAGATAAATTTGATGTCAACTGGTTGGATTTTCTATCTATCGCTTTTAGTGTATCCAGAGAAAACTGAAAAATAAATTATTTATATAGCGAAACCTAACAAATCTGAAAGAGATTAGACCACAGAACAGAAAAAATAAGTGAAAGTGCGAAGTAGGCGTGGCACGCGTGTCACAATTTAGCACGGTGGCGCTAAATCGATCACAGTCGGCCAAAATCATCCTTATATCTTTCACATAAAGTTTAGTTTAGTAATTATGGATTAGTTTAATATTACAAAACGTCGTATGTACTTTGTGCGCTAAGCCAACGTAACCGTTATCGCCAAGCACTAAGATAATATAACTCTATATTAGGGTGGCCCAAATTAACCGACTATTTTTTTTTGAGTCTCGAGTGAAAAAATGTTAGTTTTTGATGTTTTAAGAGCCCTCTCCAAAGGGCAACTCAAAAAAAAATTTTATGAGGTCGCTCCAAATTTTTTAAATTTCATAAATCGTCAAAATCGATATTTTTTTTTCAAATTTTTTTTTCCCGTAACGGTATAATTTAATAGACTAAAAAAGAATGAGATTCTGAAAATTTCAGTTAAAAATTTAAATTTTGAAAGGTCGCTCATAATTTTTTTCAATTTATTTTTTTATAGTTTAGATTTTTTCGAGCGACCGTTTAGTATTGAAATTAAAAATCCATGCATTTTTTTTTTAGTTACTACAATAATCGATAAAAATACATCACGAGATCAACTGGAAATCAAGCACAATATAGAAAAAAATTTTTTTTTTAATTTTTTCATCAACTACCAGGCGTGTGTTCGAATCCCAAGCTGGTCTTAGAAATCAGCTTGGTTGAGATTTAAAAAATTAAAAAAATCGATTTTCGATGATTTGTGGAATTTTAAAAAATTTGGAGCGACCTCTTAAAATTTTTTTTTGAGCTGTTTTTTAGAGAGGGTTCTTAAAACTTCAAAAACTAACATTTTATCAGTCGAGACTAAAAAAAAAATAGTCGGTTTTTTGGGCCACCCTACTCTATATATTAAATCAGAGTTCCCCAAACTTTTTTGTGTCGTAGACCCCTTGCCATGTTTTTCCGTGTTGGGTGATACCTGATATTGATTTCCTGTAAATTTCTAACTGTAGTGAAGTTTAGTGTTAAAAACTTAAAGTAAAAACACATGTTAATTCATACATTTATTAATTGAATTTAAATTAAAACTACTCAAAATAAAATTTTGTATCTGTTATGTAAAATATACGTAACTTTAAATAAACATAAAATAAATTATAAATAAAATAACATAAGCAATAAGTTAATATTTTTAGTGAGAAGGATGAACCTGATGCTTTAATAAAAAATTATCAACATTTAGATAGTAGTAGTTTAGTAAATAGGTACTATCAGTGTATGTGTTGAGATCCACTATCATGGACCCCCATTTTCATTTCATGGACCCCCAAATTTTTTTTCGCTGACGTAGACCCGTTGCAGGTTATCATAGACCCCTAGGGGTCGATATAGACCACTTTGGGAATCACTGTATTAAATAAATAAAAACAACGAATCAAAAAAAAACTCGATTCATTTGTATGAATTTGGCGACAGTCGATCCGGTACAAATTATGACACATTGCACTTCTACTTACTTCTTCTGTTCTGTAAATTAGTCAATATTCCTTGTAGCAAGCAATTTGTTACAATGAGGTTTGTTATACATATTATAGAACCTAACGTTCGTCACAGTGGCGTAACTAGCATTTTCGGGCCAAATTAAAAAAAAGTGTTTTTTTTTGCCTATTATGTAATTGAACATGGTCTGTCTGTGTATATCATCGGTTCAAAAGTAAAACACACTGTCATTTTGAATAAAAATATTTTTATACTATTGCTTATTTGCGTTAACTTACTCATGTGAAGTTGGCCCCCCAATGTGAAGGTAGAAAAAACTGATGAGTTCTAGTTGCCCCCACATAGTTCTAGAGTTTCTTATATTTTTTGGAAATATGTTTTTTTTTATTTATTTATCGATATAAAATACAATTAGAATTTAAATAGCATATATGAAACCACAGAGGTTTATATCTAATGGTAGGTAGACCGTCAGCTCGATTAATTCATCTCCAATCTAAGAAAACAAAAGCATATTGTTTAACACGTTCACGCCGGGGCTGATTTTCATTAGTTTTGCTGTGAGGCGGCGCTCATATTAATGACGCGCTTCATCTGGCGGCGTGCCCGATGAGACAATCTAATGCGAGCCACCGGTGGTACGCGCCGCCCGATGGGGCAGTCTAGTGCGAGCCACCGGTGGTACGCGCCGCCAGATGGGACAGTCTAGTGCGAGCCACCGGTGGTACGCGCCGGCGTGAACGTGTTAAGAAGTAATCCTTCAGTTTAAATTTTAAGTTAGTTGGCGTAGCACATTGAATAAACTCAGGCGGTAAGTCATTAATAATGCGAGGAATTATGTAGTTCTGTTGTTTACATAGCTCAAAAATGGTTTTGAAAATCGTGGGGGGCTAACTTCCAATGCGTACTGTGGTCCATGACAAAACTATGAAACTAGTAATTTGTTCTTATCGTAGATGTACGCTTAAAATAAGACAAATGAATTTGTGGAGGAAGGGAGGTGTGGTCTTCCTCCAACCTAAAGGGAGGATCCTCGACCAGTCGAACCGCTGACTGGCCGGCCCTAAGGCCCCAGTGGTTGATGTCGAGATGTTGTATATACACTGAGCGCGTACAGAAACTTTGATAGCGCGATTCAGGATTAGACGTCTTTGTATTGATTCTTGAAGCGGATTATAGATGTCGCTACAAATTTTTATTCAAAATTACTTAGGATTTTACCTTAGAACCAACGATATATAGAATTTCATATATGTTTTGAAAATTATTATCTAAAAGATCTGCAAAAAAATCAACGGATACGAATCTTTCTTCTCCCTCGGATATCCGCAGATACGGCGACGGATATCTATAAAAATACTTACGTCATTTTCCGAATCTAACAAAAGCTTCCGAGACTTGTGACATTTGTTAATGAATTTCCAACAGTTCAACAGTTTTTGAGCACACTCCGCACACATGTACTGAGGTAGGCAGTCGTCTTTATTTATCTATTATATAAAAAATACCTTTATTGAGAGATACATTTTTTATTTTACAAAATGTTTGTAAGGAGCTGCAACCATTACACCATGTTCCACACGACATCTTTAATTAATTAACTATAATAATAAAAAATATATATAAACGAGAAAAAAAACAAAGATTTGTCCTCTATCAGCAGTAGGCATGGTGAAATAGGAGCACGCACTTACATTATCGTGGGAACAACACACTAACATCACCGCATACACAATTCAAGTCCGACCTGTCCCAACAAGTAGCACCCGGTCACGAGTATGACGCGAGAAATAGCGAAGTTCGAGAGATTTTGAATTTCGATATTTCTTTCAAAATTTAAGATAGGTAAAGTCGATGACTCGATTCTTGAAAATATTATTTAGTTAGGGTTTATCTTTAAAGATGCAATATATTTCATAGATCATTTCATTACAAATTTCATTTCATATCATCGACTCCATTGTTTGAATAAATCTATAGGTAGACTAGGAACGTGCCCCGGCTTCACACGGGCGCAATGTAGATGTACTATACACAAAACATAGCCTATGTTACTCGCTGATAATGTAGCTTTCTATTGGTGAAAGAATTTTCAACATCGGTCCAGTAGTTTTTGAGTTAAATCGTAACAAATAAACAAATCTTTCCACTTTATAATATTATATTAGTATAGATATAAGCCCACAAAGCACTCCCAAGAAATTAGTATAACAAATATCTATAGGAGTCAATGATCACTTACCATCTAAAGACCTAGCCATTCATTAGCCCCCATTTTTATTAAAACATTAATTTGCACCTATTTTTATTAAAACATTAATTTGACCTAATTTTTATTAATTTGCCCCTATTTTTATTCAAACATTAATTTGGCCCCCACTTCATTAAAACATTAATTTGGCCCTCATTTTTATTATAACATTCATTTGCCCCGTTTTTATTGACAAAGTACTACATACATTAAATCCAGTAACATCTTTGTAAGTTTGGTCCAAGTTATATTTTCCAATCGGTAACAATTTAAACTCAGCGCCAAGACATATTCGACAAACCTGTAACATAATAAGAAATATTGAAGAGCATTTGGAGAAAAGGTAGTTTTTTTTAGACGAACATGAGGTTCACTTGATGGTAGGTGATACCTCAGCCACAGGACATCAGTCAAAGACGCGCTGTCAACCTAATTTTTACTTGGAGCATTCGGAAATCCATAGACTTAAACCGAAACGCGCAATGCGCACTTCACGGTTTTTCCATCTATGTACGGTGGTTCGTTACTCGGTTGGAATTTCGATATTCCTCCCACCCGATCAATGCCAGAAGTTACCAGACGTGTAGAAAACATGCTTACATAAAATTATAAACATGTCGTCCCGGTGGGATTCGAACCCACGACCCATGCGCACGGCAGGTGTTCTAGCGAACCCTCCAGCGAGCGCGTCAAAGCCCGATGTATTGGGGTTAATTTACAATATTCATAAAAATAATAATTATGATGATGATGATGAAGATAATAATAAATTTTTAAGTCAGTCAGTCAGAAACAGGGCCAGGGATTTAGAGTTTCGGAGGCCCTGGAGCAACAAAGGAGGCTCCAAATTATTATCCAAATATTTTTTTTATGAATATTGAAGAACATTATGTATCATTTCTATTAATTTCAAAATAATGAGGCAGTCACAGGCAAATGACAAAAAAACCAATCTATGTCTAAAACTTACCGATAAAGTGCTTGGTTTAGTTTCCTGAAAAAAAAAAGCAGAATAAATTTCTTTAATGTTTTTAAAGTGTACAGGCATACCTATGGCCTGCTTTAACTACATAGATGACTCACAATCAATGGTTAAATCTATTTTTTCTAGTAATAAATATAGCCTATGTTACTCGCTGATAATGTAGCTTTCTATTGGTGAAAGAATTTTTTTAACAAATCTTTCCTCTTTATAATATTAGTATAGATATAGATATAGAAGTATAGATGGGAGTGTCGGGAGTGATCGACCTAAGCGAATGTACCTCGATCAGATCGGGGACGTTTTTCAAAAGGGCCAGGTCAAAAGTACTCGAAACCGACGAGTGTGTATGAAAGCATTGATGAAAGTGGAAGAAGCGAAAGTGGTATGTAAGGATCGGAGCATATGGAATTCTGTGATCTCTGCCTACTCCAATGGGAAAGAGGTGTGATGTATGCATATGTATTATTGTTAATTACTTCACACTGACACAGTATCTACATTGCACCTGTGCGAAGTAGCTAGTAGCTAGTGGCTTGACTTAATTTTGATTGGTATCAAAATTTACATCTTTGTAATTTTGTGGGTTGACACAGTATTGCTTAACAGCATCCAATTACAATTCTATAAACATTCTAATTTGAAATTGCATATGAAAACTTACAAGTTCCAATACAGGCAATGCATTGTTCCGAATTCTCTTAACTCCAGTCTTGGTAACAAGCAAATCGGTTTGTAAGAAGTGTTTTGAACACACAGCATTCGGCGGGTATGTAATATTCTTCTTACCAAGTGCATTGATCCAGGCAGTATAGAGATTAACATCAATTGGGAACCTGGAATTATATAAATTTGTAAAATCAGCTTTTTAAATAATGGCAAAAATGATACTACATTATTTTAAAAAAGTTCTAGTTTTTCATTATATTAACAAGTATTGGCATAGGCATAGCTAGGGGGGCAAGAGTGGTCAATGCCTACCCTAGAAACTTCTTTGCCCACTCTAGTCTCACATTAATTAATGACTGTGGTTAGTTAGTTGTGGACAGCTGCCCCCCCCCTAGATAATCTATACTACATATAATAAAACTGTAGCGGTTGAATGTCTGTACATAGAAAAAAAATGCTAGAACCGAATCAGTGCAATGTAAAAAGAGAAATGGTTTTTTTTCGATTTTTTTGTTTCTCTGTCTGTTTGTACGGGCTAATCTCTATAACTAGTGGACCAATTTACTTAAAACTTTGTATGGTGGTACCTTATATCCCCAGTCAACATCTTAGATAGTTTTCATCCCGGAAAATTAAAGAGTTCCCGACATATTTCATCGGATTTGTTTCATCAAAATCGGTCGTGGAAAAGAAAAGTTATCATCATTTGTGAAATCCACGCGAAAGAAGTCGACGGTATCAGCTATGTTCAATAAATTAATTCGTTTTTGGTTCAGTATTGGTGGCAGTGTTGCCAACTTTATTTTTACGAATCCACCAAATGTGGCATCATGATCCACCAGAAAACCACTAATCCATAGCCAGTGTTTGGCGTTTTAGTGGATTTGTCGCTAGACCTAGTGCAATTCTAGGGTCTCTAGCGCTTTTTCTCTCATAACCGCACCGCAACCCCCCCCCCCCCCCCCCCATTCTATTGATAGTTTTTCGGACGCCTAAAACCTTAGAGAAATAAAAGTAGCAAGTTGATTTCGTTTGGATATTTCCCGACCAAAATGTTGCATTTATTGTTTCATGTCCCTTTATCATTATGGTATTATACATGTGTCTCGCTTTAATATTATCTTAGCGTAACTAACCGAGAAGAACTGGTGTTTCTTCCTTTGGAGTTTCGTCGTAGTTCTTTTTGGCGTGATGATGACAATAAAAATGTTGTAGAAATGATTAATTTAGTTGATAAAAAACAGTTATTATTTTTTGAAGTTATACTTCTTTTGGCGCGATGGAGAAAAATGATGAGAGTGAATTTTTACGATGCGCGCGCACACCGACACCTGAATTCTACATCGTGAATTTAGTTCTAGGTGGCATGAAAATCGATAACTATGTTCAAGTTGTATATTCTAGTATTTTTATATTTAGAACACGTGTTTCGTAACAGTACAATTAAACAGTGTGAATAAATAAATATTATTTTGGTGTTTTTATTTTAATATTTATCGTTAATCACTACTGCATTTTAGCCATATTTTTTATAAGCCAAAGAAGTATAACTTCTAACACGTGTACATAAGTACACACACTCTTTTTTTTGTTTTTTTTTCATTTGTAACTACTTAATATAATTTTAAATCATAATAAATGAAAACATATTATATATATACCCAACCTACCTATTTTTATACATATTTACAAATCGTTTAGCAACATTAGTGCATTGTGAAGCCGGATAATAGCAAAATATAGCGCATTTTTGATAAGGGTATAACGCATTTTAGTTTCTTTAAACGGCAAAACTGTCCAGAGCCACGGCAGTTACAATAGATTTTTTTGCAATTATTCTTATTACACTAAATATATATCGGTTTTCTTGGTAGCAATCAAAATAATAGAATTTAGTGCATTACTGTTAAATATTTTAAGCATTTTAAGGTTTCTTGGCCGCTAGTTTTTTCAATATTTTTGCTATTTAAACGATTTAAATTATATATATCTCTTTTCATACTTTCAATGTACTCCAGCTCATAAGGAAGCGATTGGTATAAAAATTTACATTTTTATCATTTTGTGGGTTGACACTCTAATACTTAACAGCGTCCATATAATGCCTTTGAGACGTCTAAAACCTTATTCCCTCCCGTGATGATAGCTGTAAAGCATTTGAAATATCGGCAACCAAAAATCCAAATAAGTCTGCGAAAAATCCGAAAAGATAGTTTTCTTTAAAATGTTCTTTCCTAACTAGAGTATTCATGTAAGTCGTACTAGTGGTTGAATATTGCATCTTACCACCAACTGGAAAATTCTAAACCACTAGAAAATCCACTAGCCACTAAAACCAAAATTTGTCCGCTAAAAGGGAGGCCTAAACCACCAGATCTAGTGGAAAATCCACTGAGTTGGCAACACTGATTGGTGGTACAATAGGTATATTTGTTTGTGGTAAGATATATTACATTATAATATACTTACAAATGAAATGAAATCCCTTCTGATTTAGGTATATTACGTTTCAAGATACTTGAACAGGACTTAACACAGCACTTCATCTCAAGTTTTATTTCAGCTTTACTATTTACAACAATCACCAATGTTATACCGCAGTGTCCGCAATTACACAGTACCCTAGAGTTTAGGCGAAATTATTAAGTTTTATGTTATGAGAAAATCAAAAAAGTATAATTCCCGAAATCTTTGCATTCAAGATCAAAAAAAAAGAAAATATTTATAAATGGGATACGCAAAAGGTATCGATGCTTTTGTTTCGATACAAAGTATTTTTGGAATCGATTCTTTTTTTCCAATACTTTGAGGTATAGATACTTTCTCAAAAGTTCGATACTTTCCTCCCCATTTATAAAGAAAATATTTGTCACAACACTACTAAACCTAAGACATGATTTGGGGATTAGCAGTTAGTGACATTTGCTCTGTTTGGATGTAATTTATATTTTTTTTGTGTTAGATATCATGAGGTTCACTTGATGGTAGATGATACCTCAGCCACAGAATATCAGTCAATGATGCTCTGTCGATAAGCTGAAACCGAAACGCGCAATGTGCACTTTACGTTCGGAATTTTGATCCCGATCAATGTCCCAAAGTTAACAGACTGGGGAAAATATGCTTACAGAAAATTAGAAACATGTCGTCCCAGTGGGATTAGAAACCGCGTGTTTAATGTTTATAAACAGCCTGGTTACCTGGTTATAAAACAGAGTCTCCCATCATAGTTCGGGATTAGAGGGCCGTGTGAGGCATCTGAGGTTATTATTATTATTATGAATACTCCATTCAGGTTTTTTATAAATGTATTTACAAAGTACTCGTTACCTTCGATACTTTTGATACGATACTGGTATCGAGTAAAGTATCGATACTTTTGAAATTTTGCGTATCCCTATACGCTATTTTTTTTTTATTCGTCCATAGGGCACGGGTAGGCTAACTTTCAACCATTCCTGATTCCAGCGATGGGTCGTTGACGGTTTTTCGGTCAACGTTACGTCAACGTTGAATTACGTTCGTCAACGAGTTGATTAACTAGTTAAATTCGTCAACGAGTTAACGCGCTACAGATGTCAACTTCCAACGTAAACCGTTTATTCGTTGAACAGTTTATTTCAACGCTGCGGAGTTCAACGAGTCTACAATTCTACATTTACTTACCTGATAATAATGTTATAGAAATAATTTGATTCAATGTACATAATATGTATTGGAAAACGTTTGATTTAGATGACCTTCCCTTAATGAATGAATGAAAAATACTTTATTGTACACTAGAAATTGAATAAACATAAAGTAAAATGACAAAAAAAAACTTAATACTTTTTCTTGTCTTAGGCTGACTGAATAAATTTAAAATTCGCTATAAAACATATTCTACACAGGTGTATTTAAAACAATAGATTATTATTTAAATTTAGATATCTAAAATAATGTATAGTTTTGTTTTTGTCATATTTTATGTTGTTTTAAACGTAAAAAAACTAGTATAAATAAATCGGTTACTCTCGGGCGCCACGCAGGTGCGATCGCCATAGCAAGAATATCATCATACTTTTCTTAAAATAATTATTTCAAAAATCAACTCTCATATACGTTACTTAGAGTTCGAATTCTATGACATGACCATCGCTCGCAATATATTGTTGCGAGCTATAGGGGTTCGGGATAAATAAACGCCGCTCTTCTACACTGAGGATTTATTTATAACAAAAACAAACAAAAGAAATTGAAATAATTGAAACTAAAGCACTAAGAAAATTAATTAGGTAGAAAATAAATAGACTGAAATTAACACTTCTATTACATAAAAATTAAACTGAAAGAAAACACTAAACCGCACACAAAACACTGACTCTTATACTCTACTGGCTCTCGAACTATCGCACTTGAATCTCTTGTAAATCGCAGTTGATCGCTTGGTATCGCTTTCCGAACTGACTAACGTTGCGACTGTTCCCGCTTATATAACCCGCTCGTATTGCGTCTCTAATATTCTCGAACATACACGCGGTTATACGCTTACGCAAAGTTTACTGGAGGTTTCTAGGCAATGAATACTCCCGCGCTATTCGCGCGCGCCTTTCTCTCTTTTGCGCACAATATTCCGTCCCCGTCGCACGCCATTCAGAACGCGGGTATCTCTGTCGCACACCGTATGCGTCCTTGTCACACATCGTTTGAATGTTCGATCTTCTATCTCTGTCTGCTATGTGCATGTCGTCCCTGTCACACATCGTTTAGAACGTTCGGGGGGCCACAACCAGTCCAAAGATGTTTCTCGAACTTTCTTCAGCCTATCTCCGTAACACTACCCCCTCCTTAGACATGCTCGTCCCGAGCATCATTAGATCCTTTGTAGGGTACCAAACGATTTACATGAACAATTTTTGGCGCGCTCCTTGTACTACCCATCTTCTTTATGCGATAAGTGACGTCATTAATCTTTGTAATAATTGTGTATGGGCCGTCCCAATCAGCTTGAAGTTTTGGAGACTTTCCTTTACGTTTCACTGGATTATGGAGCCAGACAAGTGAACCTTCTTGAAATTCTAAGTGATGAATTTTCCTGTCATATCGAATTTTTGAATTCTCACTCATTTTACTTTCTGATACTCTAACATGTTCATGGATGTCATGCAATTTATTACGTAAGTCTGCTGCATAATCTGTGATACTCTCTGGTGAGTCGGGTGGTCGTCCTGTGATGATATCCGCTGGTAATCTGAGCTGTCTACCGAATATGGCTAAGGCGGGTGTTACATTCGAGCTTTCATGAACTGCAGATCGGTATGACAAAAGGAATAATGGAATGTACTTGTCCCAGTCTTTTTGATGGCTATCTACTAACTTTGCTAGGTGTCTCTCTAAGGTTTGATTAAATCTTTCAACCATACCATCTGATTGTGGGTGGTACGGCGTCGTCCTAGTTTTATGAATTCCCATTATTCGACACATTTCTTGGAAAAGTTGTGACTCAAAATTTCTTCCCTGATCACTGTGTATTTCCAAGGGTACCCCGAATCTACAGAAAACTTCCTCCACTAGTACCTCTGCTACTGTAGCTGCCTCTTGATTAGGAATCGCGAATACCTCAGGCCATTTTGTAAAATAGTCCATGACTACCATGATGTACTTATTACCCTTCTCTGATAACGGAAAGGGTCCAGCTATATCAACTGCTATTCTTTCCCATGGGGCGCCAATGTTGTACTGTTTCATTCCAGCTCTTGTTCTAGTCTGTGGACCTTTAACAGCTGCACAAACCTTGCATTTCCGGACCCAGTCTTCAACATCATCGCGGCAGTGTATCCAGTAAAATCTTTCTTTTATTTTCATAAGAGTTCTTTTAACTCCTAAGTGTCCACCAGACGAACCATCATGAAACATTTCCAATATGTCACGAATCTTGGACCTAGGTACAACTAACTGCAAGTGAGATGCATCGCCGCGGGCGTTTTCCCATTTGCGACACAACACACCGTTGTGCAGCATTAAGCTATCCCATTGAGCCCAATAACTCTTGGTTATGGTGCTTGTAGAAGCAATTTCATTCCACCGTGGCTTGACATCAGAAGATTTCATCCAATCCAAAATCGGTTTAATGTCGCTATCCTGTTGTTGTGCTTCCATAACCAACTCCCCACACCAGTCTGGGCTTATGGTGTCCGTCCTAAGTAGCCTCACGTGAGCAAGCTCTCTTCCCTCGTGCCTAGTACAATACTTGCAGTCGACGTCACATGGCCTTCTAGATAAAGCATCTGCGTTGCCATGAGCTCTTCCCTTACGATGCTCCGTCGTAAAATTGTACTCTTGCAGTTGTTCAATCCATCGTGCCACCTGTCCTTCCGGATTCTTAAACTGCAGTAGCCACTTCAGTGCAGCGTGATCAGTTCTAAGACGGAACTTACGTCCGAGCAGGTATTTACTAAAGTGTTGCAGTGTCTTCACAACAGCTAGAAGTTCCCGTCGAGTGACACAATAGTTCCGTTCCGGTCTTGACAAGGCCTTACTGAAATAGGCAATTACTTGTTCATGATCTCCTTTGACTTGTGATAGTACCCCTCCAATGCCGGTACCACTGGCATCTGTGTCTACCACAAATTCACACTCTCGGTCAGGGTAGCCTAGGATCGGAGTCTCACAAAGTCGGTTCTTAAGCTCTTTAAATGCAGTTTCACACTCTTCATCCCATGTGAATTGTCTTTTCTCTTCTGTAAGTCTGTGCAGTGGCTTCGCGATATCCGCAAAGTTTTTCACAAATCTTCGGTAATAGGAGCATAGTCCTAAGAAGGCGCGTACCTCAGTTTTATCTTTAGGCACTGGCCAGTCCTTAACAGCCACTATCTTCTGAGGATCCGTTCGAACTCCATCTTCAGATATAACATGACCCAAATAACTAACTTCTTTTTTGAAAAACAAGCACTTCTTTGGACTAAGTTTTAGGTTAGCCTCACGCAATCTAGTCAGTACCCGTCGTAGATTTCGAATATGATCGTCAAAATCTCTGCCAATGATGACCACATCGTCCAGGTATACTAGACAGGCTTCTCCAGTCAGTCCCGACAGCACTCTTTCCATTAATCTTTCAAAAGTCGCTGGTGCATTGCATAGCCCAAAAGGCATTACCTTAAATTGATAAAGTCCTTTTCCTGTAGAGAATGCTGTCTTCTCCTTGTGGTTGGGGTCAATTTCCACCTGCCAGTAGCCACTTTTCAAATCTAAGGTGGTGAACCATTTTGCCCCGTTTAGCGTATCCAAAGTGTCGTCTATTCTTGGTAGAGGGTAACTGTCTTTCTTTGTGATGTCGTTTAAGCGTCGGTAGTCAACACAAAACCTCAAACTGTCGTCCTTTTTCTTCACTAACACCACTGGAGAGCACCAAGGGCTGGATGATGGCTCAATAACTTTGTTGTCTACCATTTCTGTCACCATCTTGTCTACTTCCTTTTCATACGCGACAGGTACCCGGCGTGGTCGCAAACGTATCGGCGTCTCCGTTCCAGTCTCAATTCTATGCTTAACTATGCCAGTCCTTCCTAGTTCTCCATCATTAGTTGCGAAGATGTCAGAAAACTCCTTCAACAGTTTTTCTGCTTTAGACATCTTTTCCGGTGACAAAGTTTTCTTACAACTCTCGAGCACTGGTTGAATTATATTCCGGTCTTGCTGCTTAGCCTTTGTAACCCCCGTAGTAATTAATCTTTGGAGATCGTAATCACCTTTTGAAGAAACTCCTTTTAAAGAGACTTCATGTGCTCCACATTTGAAGATTCCGCTTTCCAAATCAATTTTACAGTTATAATGTTTCATGAAATCTAGACCGATAATGCAGTCATCAACTATATCCGCAAAAACAACTGTATGTCTATAAAATTTTCCACCAATTTTGAAGGTGGCGACACCCTCTCCTCGAACGGTTATGTACTGGCCGGTAGCTGTAAGGAGCTGAACATTGCCACCTGAGGGACTCTTATAAAAAGGTTTCAGAAGTTCGTATCTAATCACCGTTCGTGAAGCTCCAGTATCGAGGGTCAGCTCACATTTAGTTCCATTAATCACCCCATCGATGACTAAGGTATTCCCATCTTGCGTCTGAGAGATCATAACTTTTGGGGCCTTCCTCACATTACCGGCCAGCACCCGCCCCGCGGTCCTGGCTTCTACTCGTTTCCCTGCCGCTCTTCTGCGGCAGCTCCTGACACATCTGCTGCAGGAGAAGCAGGAGATTCTCGACGTCTACGTTCCATATTGCCTCGATATTCTTTCTTGGGGCATGAAAACCTCATATGCCCTACCTCCCCGCAGATATAACATGTAGGCCCACCTCGTGGTTTAGTTTTATCTGCTACCGCCCTAATACGATACGTTCGCGGGTCTCTGCGGATTGCTTCCACTTCCAGAGCGTGCGCTAGAGCATCTTTCATGGTTTTGTGGTGGCCAAGTCCTACAGTTGTCTTAATCTCTCGGTCTCTGATACCATCTATAAAGGCTTGCACTAACACGCTGTCAGCCACACATGGTGAGGATGAGTATGCCTTCCTTACTAGCTTCTCAATTTCGAGGCCCCATTGCTGTAGGCTCTCGTTTGCTTGCTGCACCCTCTCCTTTAACTGAGCCCTGTAGACGTGTTCTAAGTGCGAGTCTCCATAACGTGACTCAAGGGCATCTATGAGTCGCTCTAATGTCACCTCACCCGTCATGGTCTCTAAAACAGTAAGGGCTTGGTCTCGCAGTCCTAACATGAGAGCAGTCACAGCCTGTTTTTCTGTCCAATTGTTCGCCTTTGAAACGGTCTCGAACTGAAGCTTGTAGGCTCCCCAGGAAGAAGACCCGTCGAAAGGGGGCACCTTCAGTTTGCCAGTTGGTGAAACAGTTGTAACTACTCCAGTAGTTTTCAAGCACTGAATTTCCTTTTCCATAACGAGCATTTGCTTATCATGTTTAGAAACTCTGCTATCCAGGTTCTCTGTCTGTGATTCCTGTTTCGATACTCTGCAAGATAGGTTGTTAAGGTCTGATTCTAAATTCTCAATTTTTTCTTTAACATGCACTCCTAATATAGCTATTTGTTCTTCGATACGGTGAGTCTGTTCCTGCAGTAATTGACGGTTCTGTTCTTCCTGGCGGCGTGCCTGTTCTTCCAGTCGACGTGCTTGTTCCTCCAGTAATAGTCGGTTCTGTTCTTCTTGTCGGCATGCTTGTTCTTCCTGCCGTCGTGCCTGTTCTTCTTGGCGGCGTACCTGTTCTTCCTGGCGGCGTGCCTGTTCTTCCATCATCTGTTGTAGTGCAAGAAGTAAGTGGGAAGAATCATCGCCTATAGCACGACTGGCGTCGAAACTCTGAAGCCTGGCAGCGTCACGTGCTACCTGCGCCCTTGTCTGTACTCCTGAAGGCGTCGCAGATCCTCGTGATGACGTGCCTGTTCCTCCTGATGACATGCCTGTTGTACCTGAAGACGTGTCTTTACTTCCCTCGTACTCCTCTTGATCGTTCCTCGGAGTGATTGGCATTTTTATCCCGCACTTCTGACACCAAAATGTTGCGAGCTATAGGGGTTCGGGATAAATAAACGCCGCTCTTCTACACTGAGGATTTATTTATAACAAAAACAAACAAAAGAAATTGAAATAATTGAAACTAAAGCACTAAGAAAATTAATTAGGTAGAAAATAAATAGACTGAAATTAACACTTCTATTACATAAAAATTAAACTGAAAGAAAACACTAAACCGCACACAAAACACTGACTCTTATACTCTACTGGCTCTCGAACTATCGCACTTGAATCTCTTGTAAATCGCAGTTGATCGCTTGGTATCGCTTTCCGAACTGACTAACGTTGCGACTGTTCCCGCTTATATAACCCGCTCGTATTGCGTCTCTAATATTCTCGAACATACACGCGGTTATACGCTTACGCAAAGTTTACTGGAGGTTTCTAGGCAATGAATACTCCCGCGCTATTCGCGCGCGCCTTTCTCTCTTTTGCGCACAATATTCCGTCCCCGTCGCACGCCATTCAGAACGCGGGTATCTCTGTCGCACACCGTATGCGTCCTTGTCACACATCGTTTGAATGTTCGATCTTCTATCTCTGTCTGCTATGTGCATGTCGTCCCTGTCACACATCGTTTAGAACGTTCGGGGGGCCACAACCAGTCCAAAGATGTTTCTCGAACTTTCTTCAGCCTATCTCCGTAACAATATGATGTTATTTTCAACGATAAACGACGATTTGATTCATAAACTGTTAACGTTTTAATACGTTGAAAAAACATGAACGTTGATTCAACGAGTTCGTTGATTCAACGCTCATCGCTAGTTAAATTCATAAACGTCGTTGACGGATTCAACTAGTTGATTCATAAACTGTCAACGTTTAAACGTTGAAAGGCGATCAACGTTGATTCAACGCGTTCGTTGATTCAACATCAACGCTCATCGCTACCTGATTCCACCTTTCACCTTATGGCTGGTATACACTTTGATTAGTGCGAGTGGCTTGTTTGTGTTAAGTGTTTAGCAAAAAACACGTTCGGACAGTTTCTGTTAAGTGTATAGTGTTTAGCGAAGTACAGTTCTACGAGTTCTATTTTTTCTGCGAGTAGCTCCTCCCGCGCGTCCCGCCTTCACCCCTCGCTTGCTCTAAACACGAACTAAACACGTCGTGACGTGCGTGACTGTTAAGTCAACAGTGTCGTGTTCGTTTCTTCTGTTGTTGTGAATGATAAAAATATAAAAAAAATTGACTACTAGGTGGATCGAATCCGTAACCCACAAATTTGTGGAGTTATATGTTCAACATGCGTGTTTATATAATGTAAATGTTTTTATAAACAAGCCAGAGACGCAGCTCTGCAAACCATAGCTACTGAAATGCATTTAGAAAATTTTGGGGCGAAGGAGGCTTACACCTTCTCTCCTAGCTATCCATAATCGAGGTGGTCTCCTCAATTCCAACTCAATTTCTTCTCGAATGTGTAACGCAAGCACATTCACTATTTCATTAACTACATTGCGAATGGGATCATACATATTCACTGGATTTTTTTTTGTTAATTATTACTATTAGAGTGTATACAGGCAAAATATTGTCTATATTTTTAACTGAACTAAACACTGCCTAATAGACAGTATAGGACATTACTAATCACTTAACACTAATCACTCTACACACTAAACACTTGGCACTTGACCAATCAAAGTGTATACCAGCCATTAGATTAAGTACTAAGCGATTAACCTCAAATTAAGTACCTATAGATATAACACTAAAATATAAAGCGCGATAGCAAATTACAATGTGTATGTAAAAAAGAAGGACAAAACACAGATGTTTTGTCCCCGTCGGCGTGGCCACTTTTTCTTGATACGTTTTTCGCTTTCAGTATTAATTAATATAGATGAACTTTGTCTTTTACACTAAGTAATTTGGTATTAAGTAATAATGCTGAAAAGCATCCGAAACGTCGGGATAAATAATTTAAACAATATAAATAATAAATCGCGTTTTAATCCGGTATACAGTATTTTATTTAAATGTGTGATACTCGCGTTAATAAAAGACAATCTTTAGTATTTATTAACCAAATTGATAGAATACCTCTTCCGTGTTTCTGATGTCCTGGTACTTCTTAAAATTCTTTAGTAATGATTAACCAATATAAATTGATAGAATACCTCTTCCGTGTTTCTGATGTCCTGGTATTTTTTAAAATTATTTAGTAATGATTAACCATAAATTGATAGAATACCTCTTCCGTGTTTCTGATGTCCTGGTATTTCTTAAAATTATTTAGTAATGAACTACATAGTATAAAACAAAGTCGCTGTCTCTTTGTATGCTTAAATCTTTAAAACTACGCAACGGATTTTGATGCGGTTTTTTTAATAGATAGAGTGATTGAAGAGGAAGGTTTATATGTATTATAAAAACAGATTTTCTGTAGTGTATTTAGTAACTATCAGCATTGCTTCCGTGCGAAGCCGGGGCGGGTCGCTAGTTAACCAATATAAATTGATAGAATACCTCTTCCGTGTTTCTGATGTCCTGGTATTTCTTAAAATTCTTTAGTATTTACTAACCAAATTGATAGAATACCTGTTCCATATTTCTGATGTCCTGGTACTTCTTAAAATTATTTAGTAATTTTAGTAACCAGGATAAATTGATGGAATACTCTTGTTCTATATTTCTGATGTCCTGGTACTTCTTGAATAATATTTTCGCATGAGTTTATGAAAAAAACAACAGAAAAAATTATAAAATGGTTTTATTATACATAACAAGCATTTTACAAAAAAAAATATTAAGATTAAGATAAATTTATAACAAAACTCAAATTCACGCATTCAACTTACAATTAAACATAATAATATACTGGCAATGTGGGAAATTATGTGATACATTGAATAATGTCTATATTTTTTTTTAGGAGCAAACAGACAGACACATAACAGTAAGGTGAGGTAAGGCTCGCATGTCAACACTACTGATATGAGGTGTTGCCAACATTTCGTATTACGTCATCTGGTACAGTCAGCAAGAAATGGGATTTCGATTATTTAATATTTCAGAACATAATTTCAAATAATCATTGGTACTTAGACTAAAGTATTATTTCAATATTTTGTTATAAGCATAAATCTTAAAATAAAAAATAAAAGCGTTTTCAATCGAATTTCTGACACTTGTTGTTAACTTCATGCTGACTGTACTTCATACACGCTCTCAACCATTCTATTCTTGATCGCATTATGTCGTAGAAGCAAAAACATGGATAACTTGCGAGAAAGTATTCTTAATCTGTCATTTGTATGAAAAGTTTGACATTGAAAAGACATTGCATACAACTAGAGTTGTGCCGGATCGTTAGAAATGTATATCCGCGGATACGGATATTTGAGGTCAAGATCCGCGGATATGGATACTTGAGGTCAAGATCCGCGGATACGGATATTTGAGGTCAAGATCCGCGGATACGCATATTTGGTGTCAAGATCCGCGGATACGGATATTTGGTGTCAAGATCCGCGGATACGGATTCTAACTTTCTAATTAAATCGGTGTCGATGCACGTGACCTTGAATATCTTTATTTATCTAATTTGTAATATAAAGGTGCCAAATATTTGATTCTAAGAAATAAAAAATAACCTGAATCGAATTTAATAGTTTGTCATTGTTACCTTATTACCTATAGAATTTCATATATGAATAGAAAATTAATAAAGAAAAAAGGTTTCTTCTCCCTCGAATATCCGCGGATACGGATACGGATATCCAGCACATCACTACATACAACTTACGGTTTGACGTTATGAATACTTTCTCGCAAGTTGTTCGTGTTGACTGTGGTGGGGAAAATAAGAACATTTCCAATGGAAATTTTATTAGTACGCTTACAATAGTGATCTATTACTAGAGAAAATTATATTTCTCGCCAATATGCACCTTCAATAGATTGACCAAGCTTGTTTTAAAAGGGTCGAAAATAGTTTATATATGAGCATAAAAAATTAAAAAAATCTTAGGACACTTATAAAATAGCAAAATACCTTTTAAAAATCAAAATAATCTCAAAATTATCGTTTGATTCGAAAAGTAAAATAAAAGAGACAAAACTTTCTATTTTCTGAATGAAAACGAGTGCAAAATTGTATGCGTTGTTGATATAGAGTTGTTTTGTCAAAAAATGGCAACTAATTAATAAAATAATGATTCGTAACTACCAAAGTTGGTAAATTATCTTCGTTTTTGTTTTTGAGTTGATATTCAACATCTGAAATAAAGGAATTGGCGCCGATATTTAAAAAAAAATGGCTAGCTAAAGGATAAATCAAAATCCGTTAACGTAAGAACTGCTGAAGAGACAAAATATCAACTGTCAGAATAACACCTACTTCTTTGACATTTCTGATTTTGACACTTGTATACATCTGTCAATTGTCAATTTTTTTTTTGTAGATTTTATGGCTTCTGATTTTGACACTTCTATACATATGTCAATTGTCAAACGTCAAGTTTTTTTTGTAGATTTTATGGCTTGATTTTGACACTTCTATACATCTGTCAATTGTCAAACGTCAAGTTTTTTTTTTGAAAATTTTATGGCTAGGCGTCAAAAAATACTTCAGATTTATATAGGAAAGCGAGGATACTAGGGATTTCGCGAAATCTCCGGTGAAATCACGTTAGATTTTTTTTTGTGATATAAGAGCAATTTTGAAATATATGACAATAGGATATTTATTATATGTCCAAAACGGATTACACTAGTATACGTGTTTATTTTTAGGTATATAATATAGAGAAGTTATAACATTATTTAATATTATCCATTCTGGATTTTTATTTAACTTCAAGTTCCTAGGTATTTCGCGAAACCCCTGATACCTTCATGTAGATACGTTTCAACAAAGGTATTATTTTGACAGTTCTGATTTTTTGACACTTCTATACATCTGTCAAACGTCAAAACTAAATAGATTTCTAACGTGAGGAGTCTGCCCTAATGTAAAGCTAATGGTCCACCATCGCACTCGTATTCTCCAGTTCTTCGTCTTCTAGCTCCAATTCTTCGTCATCAATTTGCGCATCCTGTATATTTCAAAATATATTAAAAATTTAAAATATTTTATCTTAGCCTGTATACACGAGTTCAAGTTAAAAATAACTAAAACATCCCCTATTTTAGCCCATCCTGTATAATATACAATTATACAGTGTATATGAACCATAATTAAATCGTTCAGAAGTTAAAAACACCTGTATATAGTTAGTTTTTTTCAAACATCCCCCTATTTTAGCTCATTCTGTATATTAGTAATTATTAAGGCCTTGAAAAGTTAAAGAACCCCCTGTATATAGATATCTCACCTGATATTGTTGATATTCCGATATCAAGTCGTTCATGTTGCTCGATGCTTCTGTGAACTCCATTTCGTCCATCCCCTCTCCCGTGTACCAATGGAGGAAGGCCTATGGAGATAAATAGTAATAAATGATGCGTTCCAGGCCTATATACCTCGACTATTCGTAATCATAGAGTATGGAAGGCTCGAACATGAATAGATAATTTTTACAAAAATTTATAAATCAATCTATGATGCGTTCCCGACCTATATATTATGTCGAACATTCGTAATAATATGTTCATTTAACACTCACTAGTTCACATACACACATGTTTATTATTACACTCACTAGTTCACTTATACACGTTTATTTACACTCACTATTTTACTTACGCACATGTTAATTTACACACTCACTAGTTCACTTACACACATGTTGATTTACTCACTCACTAGTTGATTAAACACACATGTCCATTGACACACTCACTAGTTCACTTACACACATGTTTATTTACTCACTCACTAGTTGACTTACACACATGTTTATTTACACACTCACGTGTTCACTTACACACATGTTTATTTACTCACTCACTAGTTGACTTACACACATGTTTATTTACACACTCACGTGTTCACTTACACACATGTCCATTGACACAGTCACTAGTTGACTTACACACATGTTCATTGACACACTCACGTGTTCACTTACACACATGTTCATTGACACACTCACGTGTTCACTTACACACATGTTCATTAACACACTCACATGTTCACTTACATACATGTTCATTTACTTACGCCTAATTTGCTCACTGATAATTAATAAACAGTAATCTTACCCGTCTCCTGAACATAGCGGTGAACTGTTCCGAGATCCGCTTGAATATCTCCTGAATGGCTGTAGTGTTTCCGATGAATGTTGCTGCCATCTTCAGTCCCTCTGGAGGTATGTCACAGACGGACACCTTGAGGTTGTTCGGAATCCATTCCACGAAGTAGCTGCAAATATATTTAAAACATGCAAAATTCTATCAAAATCGGTTTAGCAGTTTGGTAACCTATTTTATATCGCAAATACTACTGGACATGACGGGCTCATTGGCGCATTTCCTTGCGCTCCGGTGGGTCGTGGGTTCGAATCCCGCCGGGACATGTTTATAATATTTTATAAGCATGTCTTCCCCACGTCTGGTTACTTCGGGCATTGAACGGGTGGGAGGAATATCGAAATTCCGACCGGGTAACGAACCACCGTTCATAGATGGAAAAACCGTGAAGTGCATATTCCGCGTTTCGGTTTCAATCTATGGATTTCCGAATACTCCAAGTAAAAAATAGGCCAACAGCGCATCATTGACTGTTGTTCTTTCATCTACCAGCGCAAGGTAGGTATTCTACCAAACACGCCAACAAGCCCGTCAAATTATAAAAAAGTCGTCCGAGCTTTCTGAATTGTGGGCCCCAATATGGGGCCCCATTATTAACCCGGGCCCCAATAACCGCCAGTCCGTCCCTGGCTGCACATACCTTGAATTCTTGTTCTGAATGGCCAATATCTGCTCATCCACTTCCCTCATGGACATTTGACCACGGAACATGGTCGCCACGGTCAGGTAGCGACCGTGACGAGGGTCGCACGCGGTCATCATGTTACCGGGGTTGAACATCTGAAATAATATTCTATTAATATAACGAGAGTATAATTTAAATGAAATGCTTTAAACCGGATTGAAACGCGATTTATTATTTATCCCGACGTTTCGGATGCTTTTCAGCAACCGTGGTCGCGGCAGACTGAAAGACAGCTGTCAGATTTGAAATATCACAAAGTTGCCATATTAACGCCATCTATTCCTACGGAGTTGATATTTACTGTAATTTTCTATATTATGACAATATTGACTAACGGTGTCCTCTTGTTTTTTAGTATGTTTGATTTGAGGTTTTAGATTTGTAATTACTGGATCCCAGGTGTTGGAAAGTCTCAAACCATCTTCTCTATTGAAGTTAGGATGTTTTTTAATTTCAATAGCCTCACGTACTAGTCTGGGACAGAATGTACTTTTTTTTGAAATGATTTTCGGTTGGTCGAAACGTATGTAGGCTTTAAAATTTAAAAAAAAAACATCCTAACTTCAATAGAGAAGATGGTTTGAGACTTTCCAACACCTGGGATCCAGTAATTAAAAATCTAAAACCCCAAATCAAACATACTAAAAAACAAGAGGACACCGTTAGTCAATATTGTCATAATATAGACAATTACAGTAAATATCAACTCCGTAGCAATAGATGGCGTTAATATGGCAACTTTGTGACATTTCAAATCTGACAGCTGTCACCTTTCAGTCTAAAGTTGCCAGACTAATAACATTTTTTTTTATCATAGAAACACATTTCTATCAATATATTAATAGTATTTAATAACTATTCACGTTGTCGTAGTAAAACATATTTTATTTATATGTATTAAATAATTTTATACAAACATACATGATTATACAAATATACACAAATAAAAGTATACATCACACATTTTAGAATACCCCAGAAGTTTTATTTAAAATAGAACTGCCTCTATTGACTAGATTTCAGTAGTTTTAGATAAGAGAAGAAAAAAGAAAGTTTTTAATTCTTTCTTACCTGCGTCATGAGCTCGGACACATTTTGTGCCCTGAAGTTCATTGCATTCCTTGCTGTTAGCGGAGCGAAGCCTGGAAATTAATTAAACATCATATTATTAGCGATTTAAAAAAATCTTTATTACGATATCTTCAAATTATTCACACTAATTTGAAGATATCGCACTTTCAAAACAAAAATGACATTATGCAAATGTTAATATTTTTTAATATGGCTATTTGAAGTCAGGGATATTGTAGAGGTTCGTAAATCGTAATCAATATTAGAAATTACTACCTAAACTCAACAATTTAGACTATTTAACTTTAAAGTACTCTGAATAAAGTGGCGTTTTTAGAATAAAAATAAGTTTATAAAAAATTGGCAGTGTCACTTTTGTTTTCAAAGTGCGATATCGTAATAAGGAGATTACTACACAGTACACACTACTTTACACATTACTTACTACACTATATTATAATATACACATTACACACACTCCATATAACATACTTTACAATACACGCACAAAGATTTGTATTTTTGTATGTTTGTAACAAATAAACTCAAAAACTACTGGATCAATTTTAATAATTATTTCACCAATGGAAAGCTACATGATCAACGAGTAACATTGTATTTTGTGTATAGTACATCTACATTGCTCCCGAGTGAAGCCGGGGCATTTTAAGTTTTATAAAAAATAAAAATTGGCTCTGGCTTCGCACGGTGCAATGTACTTATACACAAAAAATAGCCTATATTACTCGCTGATAATGTAGCTTTCTATTGGTGAAAGAATTTTTAAAATCGGTCCAGTAGTTTTTGAGTTAAATCGTAACAAACAAACAAACCTTTCCTCTTTATAATATTAGTATAAAAATACAAATGATTGGGGAATTCTTTAATACCAAAGAACATAGAAGCACAGGCCCATACAAACTTTTGACACAGAAAAAGTAGTTCCACTTTTACCTGTAGAGCGCGCGGCAATGTATCGGTGTGACACACACATCTGAGCAGTCCGCTGACTCCTCCCCGGGGTCGCGTTGTCTCGCTCGCTCTCACGAGTGAACGGCGATACCGCTCTACAAGCGGCTGGGTGCGAGAGAGTGCGCACTATGACTCCACGTCAGAGTGTCGTCCACACGGACACTAGCAGCCCGCGGCGGCTGGGGGGAGAACTACTCTTACCACAGAGAAACCGTACCAAGAGTGACATAAGGCCTGTGCTTCTATGTACATCTATGTTCTTTGTTACTCACCAGGCATGAAGAAATGTAATCTTGGGAAAGGAACCATGTTAACAGCCAGTTTCCGGAGATCTGCATTCAGTTGTCCCGGGAATCTCAGACACGTGGTCACCCCGGACATTGTGTACTGAAACATTTAAATGAATTACTTTCAATGGATTTATTTATTGTCACTAACTAATCAAACAATGAGACGAATAAGTAATATGCACAAGAAAAGTGTACCAACACATTTAAATGAATAACTTTCTGTTCACTTGTGTATGTATGTATTATTTTTGTCCAATTGTGTATATCTATACTAATATTATAAAGAGGAAAGATTTGTAATTATGTATGTTATGAATAAACTCAAAAACTATTGGACCGATTTTGAAAATACTTTCACCAATAGAAAGCTACATTATCAGCGAGTAACATAGGCTATGTTTTGTGTATAGTACATCTACATTGCACCCGTGTGAAACCGGGGCGCTTTCCTAGTATGTAATAATTTTGTCCACTTGTGTATGTATGTACTATATCCGTCCACTTGTGTATGTAAGTACTATTTCTATCCACTGGTGTATGTATGTACTATTTCCGTCCACTTGTGTATGTAAGTACTATTTCTATCCACTGGTGTATGTATGTACTATTTCCGTCCACTTGTGTATGTAAGTACTCTTTCTATCCACTGGTGTATGTATGTACTATTTCTGTCCACTTGTGTATGTATGTACTATATCTGTCCACTTGTGTATGTATGTACTATTTCTGTCCACTTGTGTATGTATGTACTATTTCTGTCCACTAGTCTATGTATGTACTATTTCCGTCCACTAGTGTATGTATGTACTGTCTGTCCACTTGTGTATGTATGTACTGTTTGTGTCCACTAGTGTATGTATGTATGATACGTGTATATGTAACAAACTCACCGATATCAAATGATTCAGATCGCCATATGTCGGACTGCTCAGGCGCAGAGTTCTGAAGCAGATGTTGTAGAGAGCTTCGTTATCTATGCAGAATGTCATATCCGTGTTCTCGACCAACTGGTGCATGGAAAGTGTCGCGTTGTATGGCTCCAGGACCACTTCTGATACCTGGAAGGGGGTGATAAGTTAGTCCCATAGTGGGGCATGGGGCAGATTATGGTTTAAAATAGTGTCGCTCCCGAGGTGGACATTATTTTTTATGTCAGATATCGACAGACGAGCATGAGGTTCACTTGATGGTAGGTGATACCTCAGCCACAGAACATTAGCCAATGATGTGTTATTGACCTATGCTTTTTATGTTAGATATCGACAGACGAGCATGAGGTTCACTTGATGGTAGGTGATACCTCAGCCACAGGACATCAGTCAATGATGTGCTGTTGACCTATGTTTTTTTATGTTAGATATCGACAGACGAGCATGAGGTGCACTTGATGGTAGGTGATACCTCAGCCACAGAACATTAGTCGATGATGTGCAGTTGACCTATGTTTTTTTTTGTTAGATATCAACAGACGAGCATGAGGTTCACTTGATGGTAGGTGATACCTCAGCCACAGAACATCAGCCAATGATGTGCTGTTGACCTGTTTTTTATGTTAGATATCGACAGACGAGCATGAGGTTCACTTGATGGTAGGTGACACCTCAGCCGCAGAACATCAGTCGATGATGTGCTGTTGACCTATGTTTTTTTTATGTTAGATATCGACAGAAGAGCATGAGGTTTACTCGATGGTAGATGATACCTCAGCCACAGAACATCAGTCAATGATGTGCTGTTGACCTATGTTTTTTTTTGTTAGATATCTACAGACGAGCATGAGGTGCACTTGATGGTAGGTGATACCTCAGCCACAGAACATCAGTCAATGATGCGCAGTCGACCTACTTTTTACTTCGATCATTCGGAATCCATAGACTGAAATAGCGCAATAAGCGCTTCACGGTTTTTACATCTATGAACGGTGGTTCGTTACCCGGTTGGAATTTCGACATTCCTCCCACCCGATCAATACTCTAAGTTACCAGACGTGGGGAAAACATGCTTACAGAAAATTATAATCATGTCGTCCCGGTGGGATTCGAACCCACGACACATCGATGCGCACGGCAGGTGTTCTACCGAACGCGCCAACGAGCCCGTCGATTAATAATTGTCTTACACATACCTTAGGCGATGGCACCACACTGAAGGTTGTCATGATCCTATCTGGAAACTCTTCTCGAATCTTACTGAGGAGGAGAGTCCCCATTCCTGAACCGGTACCTCCGCCAAGAGAGTGTGCCAATTGGAAGCCTGTAAAAAGAGATTACTATATATTTTTAAACGGCTTTT
This sequence comes from Anthocharis cardamines, assembly GCA_905404175.1. NCBI lineage: Eukaryota > Metazoa > Arthropoda > Insecta > Lepidoptera > Pieridae > Anthocharis > Anthocharis cardamines. The sequence continues at coordinate 2,111,750 of FR989978.1, forward strand.
CCATCTTTTTTATAGGCTGATAACGCATCTGAGATGTTTGAGTCACGGAGCTTTCTAACAGTGAAAAAAATTTTAAAATTGGTTGAGTTGTTTTGGAGATAAATCGTAACAAACAAACAAATCTTATACAAGGCCTATACCTTATTAAAAATAGATATAGAATATAAGCCTAAAGGCTTATTGAAGCCGATATAAAAACTGTAGAGGTCAAATGTCTGTACATAGAAAAAAATGCTAAAAACCGCGTCAGGGGATGTAAGAAGAGAAATAGAACAAACACAGATCTTTTTCAAATTTTTTGTTTCTCTGTACGGGCTAATCTCCGAAACTGCTGGACTGATTTACATGAAATTTTGCATCTTAAGATTATCTTAAGAAACTTTTTATCCCGGAAAATTAAAGAGTTCCCAACATATAGGCTTTGTTTCATTGAAATCGGTTGTCGAAGAACATAGTCGAAATAGCTAACATCACCGCATACACAATTCAAGTCCGACCTGTCATCACAAGTAGCACCCGTTCACGAGCATGACGCATGGCCAGCCATCGACCCCCTCGCCATATTTTAGGGAGAGAGACAATCCGTACAACAAACAATATAACAACAATAACAATATAACAAACAATATAACAACAATAAACAAACAACATACCTTGCAGGCAGTCGCAGCCCTCAGCCTCTTTCCTGATGACATCTAACACGGAGTCCACCAGCTCAGCGCCTTCCGTGTAGTGTCCTTTCGCCCAATTGTTACCTGAAAAGCATAAAAAAGTAATAAAAAAAACATGTACAATGAAAAACATTTACGGCCTTAGCATGATATAGTTGTAGCGACATCTATGATCCGCTACAAGAATCAATATAAAGACTCCTGAATCGCGCTATATAAACGTTTCGGAGCGCTCAGTATATATACAACATCTCGACATCAACCACTGGGGCCTTAGGGCCGGCCAGTCAGTGGTTCGACTGGTCCTCCCTTCAGCTTGGAGGAAGACCACACCTCATGAAAAAATGTTGAAAAACCAAAATGATAAAAATGTTGATACCAATCGCTTCCTTATGAGCTGGATCACATATTTCAAAAGAGTTATATATAATTTAAACCATTTTTATATCAAAAATATTGAAAAAAACTGGTGGGCACGAAACCCTAACATGTTTAGAATATTTAACAATAATGCACTAAATTCTATCACTTTGATTGCTACCAAGAAAAATTAATGTAATAATAATTGTTATAAAAAAAAACACATGTGACATTGACATTGTATTGTTTAAGAGGATAATATGTTGAAAAATAATGCGGTTTTTCTATTACGTGTAACTTGTTCAGGCTGTGGATTATTGATATGAAATTTTGGAATTCGTTTTTTGACTATAATTTGCAGTGTCGCTCAAAAGGAAAACATGTTTCAATGAAATTTTCTCGATAGAAAATAAATGTGAAGTTATGTCTATTTTTACACTTTTTTGGATCCCAAGGCATAACGGCAAAGAGTTATTTAATTTAATTTATTTTAAAGGATGTAGAATAAATGTCTTTAAGATTGCTCAAAACCGTTTTTTAATCAAATAAAGTATTGTAAAGTTGTGGAATGAATTAGTTTTGGCACATATGTTGTTTTATTCCGAGCGCGTTCAAGCTACAGCTATCTCTTCTTTTTACATGTCTCAAGTAATTATTTCAATCTCGCTCGCTCACATTCAATATAGCGATTTGTCGGCCTGCGAGCCTCATCGACATAGGCCCTTAACAGCGTCCATTGTTGATATTCTGGCTTTAAATGAAACTTGGTTAAGGGAAGGGGAGGAGAGTCGTGGTCCACTCATTCCAGGTTATCGTCTTCATCATATTCCTCGCTCCAAAGAGATACGGTCTCGCGGCGGCGGAGTCGGTTTTTACATTAAACGAGGTCTCTTCACTTGTATTTTAAAACATCCCTACTCACCACGTGTAGAACAAATGTGGTTATCACTTAATATTGGTAAAAGGAAAATAGTTGTTGGTACCGCTTATCGACCACCGTGGCTCAATGTCGATACGTTTATTGATGCCTTAACTGACTCTCTGGGTTGTTTTCCGTGGGCAGATAACTTAATTTTATTAGGTGATTTCAACATTGATTTAATGAAAGGCAATAGTGCAGGCTATAAAAAACTCATTGATTTTCTAAATTTCACAAATCTCTCTCAATTAGTCACAGAACCCACTCATTATACTCATAACAGTGTATCACTGCTTGATCTGGTTTGTACTGATGGTAAGGTTCGCAGAGTATGTGTTGATCACATAGCTGAACTAAGCCATCATTGCTTTGTTACAGCGGAATTTTATTTTAAAAGCGATAGTTTAGTCTCAAGGTCTGTAACATTCAGGCCTATTAAAGATATTAATCTTGACCTTTTCTCCTCCACTTTACTTAGCACACGCTGGTACTTTTCCAACTCATATCCTCAAGATGTCAATGAGGCTGTATCAGTTTTTAATAAAACATTAATATCTATATTTGATGTCCACGCACCAGTCAAAACTGTACGAATTAAAGATCGCCATTATCCTTGGATTACCCATAACATACGTTTGATGATGCGAGAAAGAGACGCAGCTCATGATAGTTTTAAGGCATCTAAAAGTGATACTAAAAAAGCCTATTACTTAGAGTTAAAAAAATTTGTTAAAAAAGCTATATCTAGTGAAATGCAATGTTATTTTAACACTTATGTCAATAACAATTTGAATAATCCTCGATCTCTCTGGAAACATTAAACAAAATGTTAATTTTGACTCAAAAGATAATTATTACATACCTGATAATCTCTGTAATCCTGATCAGATTAACTGTCACTTTCTTAGCATTCCAGGCAAATCGGATGTGTCCCCTGATGTATATTCTTCATTCCTATCTAGTCGTAAATCAGACAATACGTTTTCATTAAAACAAGTGACTGAGGAAGAGGTGCTTAGAATCCTCAAATCTCTTCAATCTAATGCAATAGGCGATGATGGCATTTCATTAGATATGATACAGTTGACTTTACCTGATTCGCTTCGTGCAATAACTAATTTAATGAATCTTTCCATTACATCTAGCACCTTTCCCTCCAGTTGGCGTCGTGCCATAGTTAAGCCTATTCCTAAAAAGTCTCATCCTGATTCATACAGTGACCTTAGGCCTATTAGTATTTTGCCGTGTTTGTCTAAAGTATTGGAAAAGTTAGTTGGTTCTCAACTGAGAAACTACTTAGAAGATAATGACCTTTTACCAACCCACCAGTCGGGCTTTAGAAGGCACCGTAGTACTACTACAGCACTTATAGACGTCGTAGATAACGTACTCGACAACCAGGACAAGGGAGATGGGACTATTTTAGTCCTATTAGACTACTCGCGCGCGTTTGATTCGATAAATATAGAACTTTTGCTGTATAAATTATCATTTTATGGTTTTGACAGACCGACAGTAGAATGGTTTGAAAGTTATCTCACAAATCGATCACAATTCGTTGAAGTGAGGAAGGATGACGGTAGGCATGTGCGATCATCACTCAGTAATGTAGCGCGGGGCGTACCGCAGGGTTCTATCCTAGGCCCCCTACTGTTTATTCTTTATTCCGCGGATGTCACCGATTGCATACTAAACTGTCGATATCATATATATGCGGATGACATACAGATATACATCCCATGTCCACTCGATGATATACATTCTGCAGTAGTTAAAATCAATGATGATCTCTCGCGGATTGCCGTCTGGTCTGAGAACAACTGCCTTGTTCTGAACCCACAAAAAAGCAAATTCATGCTTTTAGGCACTACCTTCCAAACTATGAAGATTGCAGAGGAGATGCCCTCTATAGTAATAAAAGGTGAGTGCATTGACAGAGTTACTAAAGCACGTAATCTGGGTATCCTCTTCGATGAACACTTGCGTTTTGACGAACATGTCTTAAATATATCAAGAGCTTGCTTTTATCGACTAAAAATACTGTATCGTATTAGACATTGCTTAAGTATAACTCTTCGCCAAAGGCTCTGTGAAGTCTTAATATTATCGAAATTCAATTATTGTGATGCTCTCTTCGGTCCACGTTTACTGGCAAGCTCTAAAAACGCTATACAACGGGTACAAAATGTGTGTGCCCGTTACTGTTATGACATCCCTCCTCGATCTCACGTCACTCCTTATTTCAATAGCAACAATGTCCTAAAAATGGATTATCGCAGACACCTTCACTTTGCCACTTTATTGTTTGGTGTCATAAAATTTAGAATACCAGCGTATCTTGCATGCAAACTAAAATGGCTAAATGATGCCGGGGACACTCATGTGACCAGAGCAGCAAACACGCTTCTGGAGATACCCTTACATCGTACAACAGCATTTAGGGGTAGCTTCAAATTTAGTGCATCAAAGTGCTGGAACGACCTTCCTCCGCCTTTACGCTGCCTTGGTTCGGTTTTTAGTTTTAAAAAAAAATCTTAAACGACACCTTATTAATACACAAAAAGCTTGTACTCCTCAAAGCGACAAACAGCTCTTCTAGTCCTCACACTGTTCCCTACTCTGCTCTTCATGTGTTTTATGTGTTTTTCATTAGTTATTTATTGTTATTTATTGTTATATATTTTGATTTTTGGTATTGTGTTGCATTCTATATAAAAAAAAACCAGGTCTTTCAATTCGAATTAGTTTATATGTATAGCTTTTTATTATTACTTATTTTTTTTTTTAACTATCTTCCACTACTGTCTTCTGCCACACTGGGGACTACTGAAAATCAGCGTCAGAGCTTATGCTCTGACATATGCTGAGTACCTCCCCTTTTCGTGGCGGCACTTCTTCCTATATTTATTAATTGTAAGTTTATATTTTAAGTTGTATTATTTATGATGTACTTTTACTTACTTTTGTGCCGTCCCGAATAAATGTATTTCATTTCATTTCATTTCATTTCATATAACTATAAAATTGTTTCTTGTTATATCTCACCTGCACCACTCTGTCCGAAGACAAAGTTGTCTGGTCTGAACAGTTGTCCGTACGGCCCAGAGCGGACTGAGTCCATCGTCCCTGGCTCCAAATCCACCAACACAGCTCGGGGGACATATTTACCTGAAATAAGATAATTTAATATATATTTTTTTTATTTCTTCCAGGCAACCTGTGTTAGCTAATCTGAAATTTTAGCTGATAAGGTAACAGTAGGTGTTGGTATCTATATACATTATACATATAATCTAATATATAAAATTTCCATGTCACAATGATAGTTACCGTACTCCTCCGGAACGGCTGTACCGATTTTTACCAAATTTTATATGCGTATTCAGTAGGTCCGAGAATCGGCTACTATCTATTTTTCATACCCCTAAGTGAAATTATTACAATAAAATAATTTTTTTGTTTTTATTTTTTATAATGTGGCACTAAAAAATACATACAACCCTAAATTTTTACTTTTTTATCACCAACCCCTGCTTTTTAGAAATTATTTACATGGCAAATCAAAGTTTGCTGGGTCAGCTAGTTTTAACATAAAAATACAGTAAAATCTTACCGCTAGAAGCCTCATTGTAGTACACATTGAGACGGTCTTTTAATATATGATGGTTCCCGTAGTACATGCCATCAGGCCCGATAGCATGCTCGTGGGATATCACCTCCCAGAACTGAAAATTTAAGTTAAAGTTTTAGCGCTATGTTTTTTTATGTTAGACTAGAGCTACGTGCCCGGCTTTACACGTGTACTATACACCAAAATAGCCATGTAGCTTTCTATTGCTGTCGCTCTGAAGTTTCGACGCTTTTCCGCAGCAGCAACAGATGTCACTATTACCAACGTCACCGTCACATTTACTAGTGGGGGTGTCCACTTTACCGACAACGGGCAGCCGATGATGATATAAAAGCTGAGTTCCCGCCACGAAGAGGCATTCCACGTGCACCAACTAAAGTAGTAGAAACTCTGCCCAATTGTGGATAATAATTACAGTGTCAATTTAATAGTGATCTAAAGTGAATTATAGCTAAAGTTATACTTCTGTATCGTAGTATCTGAGTGGATATAAAGTGTAAACTTTCATGTTACATTAAAGGTGTATGCATTAATGGTGTTTTCTTAATACTATTGGTGGAATTTTTTAAATCGGTCCAGTAGTTTTTGAGTTTATTCATAACATAGAAAAATACAAATCTTTCCTCTTTATAATATTAGTATAGAAGAATAGATATCGAGAGACGAGCATGAGGTTCACTTGATGGTAGGTGATACCTCAGCCACAGAACATCAGTATCAATCTACTTTTTACTTCAAGCATTCGGAAATCCATAGACTGAAACCGAAACGCGCAACATGCTGTTCACGGTTTTTACATCTATGAACGGTGGTTCGTTACTCGGTTGATTTTTAGATTCCTCCCACCCGAAGATACCATACATGGGGAAGACATATAGAAAATTTTAAACGTGTCGTCCCGGTGTTATTCGAACCCATGACCCATCGATGCGCACGGTAGATACCGAACGCGCCAACATGGCTGTTTGCTTTTTGTTACGCACGACCACTGCGGTGGAAACAGCTTTCTCAGATTTTTCCGAACCGATACGACTTGGGAACAACGAATCTACTATTACTTTAAATACCAACAACATGTCCGTTTGCCTTCTCTTATATAAAAAAGCGATGCACATATTGATGTCTTACAACCATATAATCTAAACTTAAACTTAAACTTAAACTAATCTGGGGGCACGGCAGTGCCCCCGCCAAGTCGAGCAAAAAGCGGCACGGCCGTACTATCCTTTTCTCGAAGTAGTTCGGGCCATTTTCGACCCCCTATAACTTCGTTGTGGATAAAACTAGAATACTGAATTTTCAGTCACTAAGCAGGCATTGTATAAACTCGGTATATATCAAATATCATTCTGTTTGAACCAGTAGTTTAAGAATTATAACTAGTCAAAGTTTGATAATTTGTCACTCACTCACTCACTCACTGACTGACCGATCATCAAAACTCTAAGGCACTTCTAGCAGACATAGAAACTTGAAATTTAGAATACAATTAGTGTTTAGTCTATAAATCAAGGAAAAACTACAATATTTTGAAATTTCGGTCCAGTTTTCTAGATATACAATTTTTTTTTGTATTTTTGTATGTAATGAATAACATAAAAACTACTGGACCGATTTTAAAAATTCTTTTACCGTTAGAAAGCTACATTATCACTGAGTATACATTATTATTACTAGAAAAAAATAGAGATCCTTAGAAATCCCTACTAAAAACAACCCAAGGTGTAAAAAAATTAGCCATAAAATGTCTTTCATCGCATGTGCTGCGGAAACTATTGATGCTAGAACAAAAAAAACGTTTCACAATATTATAGAACATATCAAAATGTACAAAAAATTTCACGAGACCATATGTCCAACTATTGTAGTTATGTCACTATAACTACTTTTTTACATTAAAAAGTTAATAAAAATGCCGATCAAAATCAGACTGTTATCCATAGCTTTATATTAATTCTTATCCAAATAAACTAAGAAAAGGAATATCTACAAAAAGAAATGAGATGCCATCAAAAACATAAATTGTAAAAAAAGCCAAGTCTTGCAACTCAGTTCTCTCGTAAAAAGTTGTGAGATCCATATAATACCAAGTCGGTCAATTTATTCAGTCTCTACTGAAGGATCCTTCTGTCTAAAGTTATTACGTAATTAGGTAACCTAACAACATCTTATAGTGATCATATCAATACCAATATTAAAAAGCTTTGATGTTTAAAATAAAAAGGTTGACTTGGCAATCGCACTAAATTTAATTGTGTTACTTGTGATACACATTGTGTTTTTAATAAAATAAAAAAGATACATTGTGTTTTCATGCGATAGCCGAGTCAATCTATTTATTTAAAACATCAAAGATTTTTAATATTGGTATTGATATGATCACTATAAGATGTTGTTAGGTTACCTAATTACGTAATAACTTAAGACAGAAGGATCCTTCAGTAGAGACTGAATAAATTGACCGACTTGGTATTATATGGATCTCACAACTTTTTACGAGAGAACTGAGTTGCAAGACTTGGCTTTTTTTTACAATTTATGTTTTTGATGGCATATATATTACTAGCAATTGACCCCCCACCCCCCCTTGTGGGTTGAATTTCGTAAAATCCGTTCTTAGCTGACCTCTACTTGGCGAAAGGAATATTCCTACCCTATTTCAAGTCGCTACGCCTTATGGTTCCAGAGAAATCGTGATGAGACAATATATAGGTGGGAATCTCGTTTATATGTATAGATAGAGGTATGGTGAATTATAGAGTTTGTGAGTTTGTAGGGAGTAATCTCAGGATCTACCAAACCGATTTTAAAAATTCTTTCACCAATAGAAAGCTACATTATCAGCGACATAGACATATTTGTGTATAGTACATCTACATTGCACCTGTGTGAAGCCGGGGCGAGTTGCTAGGTTCTAATAAGTTTTGACGGGCTCGTTGACGCGTTCGGTAAAACACCTGCCGTTCGCATCGATGGGTCGTGAATTTTTTTATAATTTTCTGTAAGCATGTTTTCCCGACGTCTGGTAACGTCGGCCATTTATTGGGTAAGAAATGAGGAGTAACGAAATTCCGACCGGTTAACGAACCACCGTTCATAGATGGAAAAACGCGTTTCGGTTTCAGTCTTTGGATTTCCGAATGCTCGAAGTAAAAAATACGTCGACAGCGCATCATCGACTGATGTTCTGTGGCTGAGGTATTCACCTACCATGAAGTGAATCTCATGCTCGGTTGTCGATACCTGACATTAAAAAAAATAGAGTACTCGGCATTCGCGACAATTAATTTGACATTGAAGCTAATATTAACACTATCGTAAGACATGACTCAGTTTTGAATCTCGTTTTGAGACTTGAGGTAAAAAACACGCCTCGACTTCGCAATGTAGATATTACTAATGTGGTGTCAATCAATAATAATATTACTTGTATTTCGAAAGAGTAATAGCGTTTTCGATGAAAGCTCTCAGCCCGCCTAGACCATCAAGAGATATGTCGCGGATGAGGGAGCCATACTATGATAGACGATATCTCGACATCGACAACTTTGATAGACAAGATGTCGTCTTCGACAAATATCTCTACTTTTAACATTAGAAGTCGAATTTTAAATGTATCATGTTAGACCCGGAAGACATAAAGAAGGCGATTAAAACTAAGCCTTGTAAAAGTTGTCATTCTAAGCCGGCTGTTCTAGTCGGCTTTAATTCTCGTCATATTTTAACCAAAACAATATATAGCCTATGTTACTCGCTGATAATGTAGCTTTTCTATTGGTGAAAGAATTTTTAAAATCGGTTCAGTAGTTTTTGAGTTTATTTGTAACATACAAAAATACAAAAATGACATTTAACTATCCACAAAACTTTTTGTCCTATCTCTGTCAAAACTCAAAGTCCCTTTCTTTATTATGACTTATTGTTAGTTTCATACTATTTTACTATTTAGATAGGTACTAAAACAGAGTACTTTCTATATAACTGATACTAGACAGATAGCTACACTAACTCATGACGTGTTCCTATAGTTTATTACTGTCACATTGCGTGTCAATGAAAGGGACAGCATTACTGCATATATTTCGATTTTTTTTTTAAATTTTCCTTTGAGTAATTCTAATTTTATAAAACACAAAATTACATAACTCATTGCACATAAATTAATAAGATAAACCACTTACTTTTGAACCAATCTGGTTTCCGCATTGCCCCGCCTGCACATGTACTATTTCACGCATTTTTCCAAACGAAATATCACAAAACTCACTAAAATTCACTTGAGTTTCAGTATTTTTTATTGCACATTTCCTAGTATTGTAACAGAGTGTGACTTCCAATACCTAAAATCCTGTATTCGTTATCAGAAATGATATATTATCGTGATAAACTGTTGATAAAGAAAACCATATTTAAGTACCTATGATATCGTATTAAATGTACCGTGATGTAGTTCAACTTATAATGGCAATTTTTTAATCTGAATTAGGTGTGGTGAGTTTATAATTCGATAAATAGCATTTAAATATCCCTTTTTAAACTTTGTAATATCTATATTGTATATTTAGAATAAATTTTCCTAATTTAGTCTAAATATTGTCTTTTATTAACGCGAGTATCACACATTTAAATAAAATACTGTATACCGGATTATAAATAATTAATCGCGTTTAAATCCGGTATACAGTATTTTATTTAAACTAATTTAGTCTATAATAAATAAATATTTTAATTAAACAAAGTAATTTTATTTCTTAACTTTTTTTTTTAAAAGAGGACCTATGTTATTAACGAAATTTTAATTTTTTTTTAAATCGGTACATAGGTTATTAGGAATAGGAAGATAATCTATCTTCTACTGTAAGGTAATTTTGAATTTTCTTACATGGCGATAGGGAAAGCCATAAAACAATTAATCTCGAATTATTATTACTAATAATCAATTTAATTTCTATACATTAATATGTCGTGAATACCTATTATTCATAGATAACAACTTTAAGTAGAAATTTAAAAGATTATTAAGTGTAGCAATGAATGAACTCCGATAAAATCATAAAATGTTCGAGTTAACTCATTAAAATTATCGGACATTACACAACACAATTATAAATAAATCCCTGAATCTTCGAGATTGTAACAGTAGTTTATATATCTAAAAGGCATCTCAAATAGTAAATAATTATCACTTCATTTCATTTATTGTATACTTTCAACCGACTTTCACGAAATAGGTTATCATTGCGACGCATGTCTTTTTAATTATTAAATATACATAGGTACATAATTACAACTGTGCGGGATTGACCCAACTTAAGAAATCAACTCACTAATTCAATTTATACAATGTTTTCACTGAGTTTAAAACTGAATTATTATTGGGACATAGTTTTTAATCTACACCTCTTCAATCACACAATTAACAAATTAGGTACCTTGAACTTCGTGCAAGTCAGTAGTTGAGAGAAAATTAAATTTCGAGACATGTACCTACCCTAATTACGTTCGTCAAGTGTCATACTCATCCGTCAGTGCATCGTGGTCGCTGTCAACTTGTCAAGACGCGAGAAGGAAGCGTTTTAAAGACGTTGAAATGAGCGTTGAAAGAACAATGGCGAAATCTTAGTTGACTAAAATTAAAGCGTCTAGAAAAGATACTTAAACCAAAAATATTAAAAAAAATAGCTACATTTTATCAAGTTCTCACTTAAAACAGTTAAAGCCGGAAATAAAAAAATAATTATTTAGAATACTTAATTGATTTATTTCCTTTTTATTACTTTAGTGTCTCCTCTGGCTGGCAAAGACCTAAAATTAATAAATTACTTTCTTTTTTCTTTTCTTTCTTAATTGCTTAAATATAAAAATATCTTATTAACTACATATTTATATTGTCATTGTATAAGGAAGGACTGACTTCTTTAACACAGGATCTCCTAGATAAGAAGTCAGAGCCACATTTCATACTGTACACGAAAAAAATGGTTAATAAAGAATTTTATTATTTTTTTATTATTATTAGTGTGACCACTTAAAACTATTAATCCTTATTTGGTAGATATATTATAGTTACATCGTTTTCCTAAAATATAATTATATAACTTTAAAGCCAAACTCATCCTGATTAGAAAGCAATAGTGTTTTATCGTTTTTTGTATTTTATATAATATATTTTATTCCGTTCCGTTCCGGTATAAATTCTTATTGTGAATTAAAGTATATTATGAAAAAATGTTATGGCAGCACTGAAACTGTGCGTTGGTAGTTGGTACTTGGTCTTTGACACATTGACAGACGTTTCCGCTTTGCCGTTCGTTGTTGTTGCTTTTTCCGATTATATTTCTGATTTTTTCACTTGCGACCCGTATATTCATAAGGACTCCGATATATTATTTGACTGTGTGACACTGCTTTTCTCTTTTGGACTCTGATCTTGCCTTATCGTTTGGATTAATAGTGAACTGATTTGTTAGCAACCTAACCTCAAGATGGGAGGTCGTGGCAAACCCACTCGAATTCTGTGTATCAACTGTAACATATGCGTTAATACATTGCACAGATATCCTGCCTTGGAACTTGATACAAGAGTTACAACTATACTTTGCACCTGGGTATATCCCGAAATCGTAAGTATCTTTAAGTAGTTTGTATGTTATGAATAAACTGAAAAACTACTGGACCGATTTTAAAAATTAAATCACCAATATAAAGCTACATTATCAGGGAGTAACATAGGCTATTTTTTGTGTATAGTGCAAATGCACTGCAATGTAGATACATTGCACCCGTGTAAAGCCGGGGCACATTGTATAATATATAGTAACAGTCACATATTGTCATCACTCCTCACACACTTATTGTTTGAATAGAGTTCACCAATAAAGCAAAGCTGAATGCTTCAATCTTAATTATTTAAGACTAAGACCACTGTACTTAATTTCAAAATATAATTAGTAAAATATCAGAGTGTAATTTAATAAATAATTAAAAATGAATGAATGAATAAACAAAAACAGAATTTATATTTGCATATGTTATAAACAATTGATTGCTCAGTATTATTTTCTTTTTTTAGATTACTCAAGATGATTATGTATGTGAAGCATGCAGAGATCTTGCTATGTTCACAGTGAACAATAATTTACAGCAAGAAGTTTCTGGTAATGATGGTCAACACGCAGGACCAAGTCACAGAGGCCACCCTAATGTGTGTCTTTTATGTGGTTGTTCTACTTTACGTAGACAAAGTGACAAAATACTAAGAGATAATCCTTCTGAATTACAGCAGTCTATTTTTAATATTGTCCAGAGCAGAGTATCGCCACGACAGGTATGTTATATTATAATATCGATTTTGAATGGAATGATATACAGTGGATTTCATTAATAACGACCTCGGTTGTAACGACTTTTTGGTTAAAGCGACGTCAAACTTACGTCCCTTGAATTTAAAGCATACTTTCGTAAGAAATTCATTCGGTAATAGCGACTTCGGCTATACCGTCAATTTTGGCAATAGCGACTTGTTTTTATGAACCATTTATGACAGATTCCTAGAAATCCCTTGCGGATATTGCGACTGATTCGGCAAAGGCACAAAGACTCATTCATAAAGCTATTAAGCTTTCTTATCCTTTGTTCACATTCACAGATGGTAAAACAAATGTTTTGTTTGTACGTAGGACTACTTAGCACGTGTACGAAGTTAAACTTATTAATCAGTTACATAGCAATTTCCAGTGAGTGAACAGTTTCTTAAAAAAACTCTCAAAAACTACTGTTTGTTTGGTGAAGGCCAAAATAATTTAGATGTAGAAGGAATTATGAAAATGGAATACACCTCACAGCGTGCACAAAAAACTTAATTTTCAATAACACCCGTGTATAACAATTAAATAAATGATAAGTAAATATGTACATGACTTTTTATTATTGCGGATATAGAGGCCTCCGGATGTAGCGACGTCATTAAAGTGGTCCCTCCGCCGTCGTTATTACCGAAACTTACTGTACATGCAATCTATCCCCAATGAATGTTACTATTTTGATACCTTGTTTCACACTTGTTTAATTGAGGATTTTAAGCCGAAAAGGTATAGGTGCATAATTATCATTATCATATTATCATCTCATTGCTGGGCATACACACAAGGAGCAGGAGACACATCATGTTGCTCCAAAGTGGATTTGTGGGCAAGTTTCATGTAAGGCATTTTTATTATTTTCAGATAACAGAATCTGATACTGTGTGCCACGCCTGCTGGTTACGTACACAAAGAGAAGTTGCTCGTATAAATACTCTTGATGCTACTAGACCTATACCGACTACTACAAATAACTTACAAGAAGAGCCACAGCCATTGGTATCAAATCAATCCGAACCAAATCTCCAGGTGGATGTGCATAGAATAGTTTTATCGGACTATAGACGAGCAGCAAATTCTAATAACCATTGTGTCTTTCCCAACTGCAATAGTACCACACTACACGGTATATCAGACAAAATGCGCGCAACTGTTCTGAGCAATCATAAATATTATCTGCCAAACCTTGCTCGTGTTTGTAATGAACATGTAATGAGCAATTCATGGGAGGCATTATTTGACTCTGAAAATAGCATGGATACATTCACTGCAGCTCAGGTACAGCATGTATTCTCATTTGTGAATGCATTTAGCCCAACTTTGGATTTTGAAAATATTCAAGAGATGGATGACCGAGTTTTTGAGTATTGGATAGGATTAACAAAAGATAAATTCAATGTTTTACTTTTGGAAGTTCCACGAATCTCTGAAATGCGTAGAGGAAGCATAGCCTTAGCAGCACTTTTATTGAAAATGAGAACGGGTGATTCTGATGAAAGAATATCAACTTTATTAAAAGTGCCTCGACGAACTTTGGAGTCTTTAATGGACCAAGTGAGGGAGATCCTTCTCCAAGATTTTGTCTCGGAAAATCTGGGAATAAATAAATTAAGAAGAGAAGAATTATTGCAGCATAATTTATTGTTACCAAATGTGCTTTATGGTAATGGAAAACGCCATTATTCATTAATAAAAAATGCGGTTTATAAGTTTTTCCACTAGGTAGAGAGAAATGTTGAAATGTTACTTTGTACATTATTTTGTTTAGTTACATGGAACTATCGTAAGTAAAAGCTTTGAAAGAACAATATAACTCCATATTATATATTTTTTTGAATCAATTTTATTACAAATGATTGTTTACTACTTTCTGTAAGTAAATTAAAACATAATTGAAAAATAATTAAAAATTGTTGTTTTTAAAAGATAAAATATTAAATGCAATTAAAATTAAGTGATAACAGCTTATATTAGGGATGTCATAAATGAAAATAGATATCGATATTTATGTTAATTGTAGAATTAATTTCTAAAATAATGATCGTGCTCTAAAAATTAGTATTTTTATCCTAACAATCAGTATGTGACTAGTATCTTGATAAAATATCGATACATCTATCTATCGATAGATTAATAAACAAGCCTAGCTTATATTATAATCTTTCTCATGATTATGACTTCACTAAATGATTATCGATAAAAAATATTTGAGGATAATCACACTTTAACCGCCATTTAAAATATTAAATAGTTGCGGAGAATTGTTACTTAAAATTAAAAATATGAAAGAATTAATGTAAGATATATTATTATTGAGTATTTTATATTGTATCATGTATTTTTATAAAATATGGCGAGGGGGTCGATGGCTGGCCATGCGTCATACTCGTGAACGGGTGCTACTTGTGTGGACTGGTCGAACTTGAATTCGTGTATGCGGAGATATTAGTTATTTCGTCTATGTATTTGCGTGTTGTTCCCACGAGAATGTAAGTGAGTGCTCCTACTTCACCATACATTCTGCTGATAGAGGACAAATCTTTGTTTTAATTTATTTTTATTTTTTCGTTTATATATACTCGTATATTTTTCGATTATTATAGTTAATTACTTAAAGATGTCATGTGGAACATGGTGTAATGGTTGCAGCTCCTTACAAAACATTTGTAAAACAAAAACTTGGCGATTAAAAAAGAGTGGCGGCGAGTTTCTTGCCAGTTCTTCTCGTCCGCTCTACGCCCTTGATTTGTGAACTGGCAGTAAATGTAAAACTAGAAGCATTTAATATGTATTTTTTATTGACGTTCATAAGTGTACATTGTGTTACCTAAATGAATAAATGATTTTTGAATTTTGAAATTTTTGAATATCAACGACCAAATCTTATCGACAACAATCATTAAAAGTCAGATTTCGAAAATTGGAAGAATAGTTCATTCATATTTAATAAGTTGTTATTTTAATGTAGCGTAACTCGAGTTACATAGCTGTAACCCATACCCAGCTAACCCGGACACATTAAAATTCCATAGTTTCTTAGTAGTTATTACATCTAGAGATAAGCATACCACTGTAACAATAGTTATAAGACTCTTTGCTCTGTATATTTTACTTGAATTAAATCAGTCATGTATTCACACTTGGATGGAGCAGTAGCTCCGAAGTTTCATTATAAAAACTCTTCTGCCATCTGCATCGCTCCCAATAAAACTCTCGTGATGATAAAAAGTTTAAAATTCTAGAAACAAAAACGCCACGATTCCACCCTTATAATACAATTAGTATATATTTTATGTTTACTAAGTCTCAAATATTTCTTATTTTATTATTGTTTTAATTGAAGCATATTTTTTTGTTGAAAAAATATTTTCTAGTAAGTACATATCTAATTTTTGAACGTAGATTTTCAAATCAAGCATTAGTCAATTGTCATTTCACATTTGTCAAATTCACTTTTAGTTAGCAAAATAAAAACTGAAAAATGAATGGAACAAGAGAAATAGCTTTTAAATTATGACTATAATATAATTGCTGAAATATCAACAATGTAGGAAACCCGTTATATAATACATAAATATGTTTATGTGGAATAGAAAATTTTGACTACAACTAACTTGGAACTATGAAAATTTTAAGTGTTTTTCTCTCACTATCGATATGTTGTACTGCATTTATTGGAGATCACATCGTATTTAATTCAAAATACTCAGATTCATTCATATATCGGGCAATAACAGACAATTTTGTACATGCGAGTATTGGTACTCTATCTTCACTATTATTCTTCTTAAAAGTGGACGTAACACGACAAGCCTGGATATATAATGTAATATTCTGCACGATTGTTTCATCGTTGATCGATATTGACCATTTTATAGTTGCAAAATCTATATATTTGAAGGTAAATATTGTTACACAACATTACATATTATCGTATAAAAACCAGATGAATGTATCTACAAAAATCCCAAAAATAGTTTATCTTCATACTTAAATAATTCTTAACTTTTTTAAACCTTTAAAATTATGCCAATGTACCAATATACATTTTTTATTTGTCAATTGTATACTATATGTATTAAAAAGCTGGTAAAATTTTAAGTGGCCGATTATCACAGTATTTCTAAGTCTCCTGTAAAATTGTTAGTTGAGAAAATGTAGATACGTCCATGTCACTCTTACATCGCGATATACATGCGGGTTGCTGATGCTAAAGATAGCATTCTTTTAGCACTTAGGGAAGTGGTAGATGAGGTACCTGAGCCAGATGTGATGTACTGTTGAGTGTTGACATACTTTATTTTTAGTTTTACTGTAACCAAACTGCGCAATTTGCACTTCACATCTTTTGCATCCATTGATGGTGGAATCATGATCTGCAATTTAAATATTCCTCTCACACAAAATGCTTGAAATTGCCAGACATATGGAATAATATCTTAATAGGAATCAGAAAATTTATGATTGTTTATGTGTATTGAAAATAAAAAAATTGAAAAGTTTAAAATTATACTAGAAATTATACTAGTTAGATCTGGCTTAAGAAACTATAACAATTCTTTAAAACATATTCTGTTGTAAAAACAAACCTCTCTAATTAAGCGGTTCATAAACTTTTTTGGTGACGGAACCCTTTTGGAAAGCAAAATACTTGATGGAACCCTACAATAAAACAATAGTTTTATAAAAGTGTATTCTTTATTAATAAGCATAATAAAAATTCAATGTAACAGTTACTAATTATTTCTTACTTTACCACATGGCCAGAGAGAGTTTTGTTTTTTTTTCTAAATTCTAGCAGAACCCCTACAGGGGTATCGCAGAACCCTAAGTTCAACACACTTAGAGTAAAACTGCTCTAATTGAACAATATTATATTTTCAGGATTTAACCAACTTAAGACAACGAGGTTTCCTTCACTGCACATCACTATGGCTAATTATAACGATTGTCTTATTATTATATAGTTATATATATAAGAAAATTAATATATATGTTCTAACATACATGATAACAATAGCATACGCAAGTCATCATATTCGAGATGCAAATAGACGGGGTTTATGGTTCTTTCCATTCGGTCATACGCCTCCGATACATAAGTATATATATGTTTCATTATTAGCAATATTGCCAGTGTTTTTTGGATATGTATTTCAATATATGAAACCAGTTACCAAAAGTACAGTTGTACAGTATACTATGTTAGTATAATGTTTTGAGAAGTGTTGTGAACCTTGTGGGTTAGGTAAAAGGCCCAGAAAAATTGAGTCGTATAGAATCAAAGGCTATCTGACTTATGGCTGATTGTTAACAATTTAAAAAAGAAAACGTTTTTCTCCTTTATTTTTGTATTAGGTATCATTCATTGCGTGTTTAAGGTATCTATTAATATTTACAACTAGTGGACCCCGCAGACGTTGTTCTGCCACAATTTTGGCTTCGAAATTATATTATTATTCTTAAAGAAAAAAGATTTTCCCGCTTTTCTATTGAAATTTTTCCTGAATTTTCTTTGCTATAAACCTCACGGAGCCCGAGACCTTTCCAACGAATGCAAAACCGTGGAAATCGGTTCGTGCGTTCTGGAGTTATAGCGTCAGGAAGGAAAACCCGACTTATTTTTATATAGTAGATTAAAGATAAAACCCAAATATATAAAAAAAACATAACAGTCTAAACGACAAGAACTTATTTTGGTAGATTGCCGGACCAAAAATGTCAGATAGCCGCCTTTGATTCTATATGACTCAATTATGGTCATCAATGGTGTCGACAGCTAGTACTAGCCTATGGAATTGCGTTTCCAGCAGGCACAGGAGACCTTCAGTTTGAGAAACTGTTAAGTACAAAGTATCATATATTGACGGGCTCGTTGGCGCGTTCGGTAGACCACTTGCCGTGCGTATCGATGGGTCGTGGGTTCGAATCCCAGTGTAATTTTCTGAAAGCATGTCTTTCCCACTGGTAACTTCGGGCATTGAACGGGTGGGAGGAATATCGAAATTCCGACCGGGTAACAAACCACCATTCATAGATGGAAAAGCCGTGAAGTGCATATTGTGCGTTTCAGTCTATGGATTTCCAAATGCTCGAAGTAAAAAGTAGGTCGACAGCGCATCATTGACTGATGTTCAGTGGCTGAGGTATCACCTACCATCAAGTGAACCTCATGCTTGTCTGTCGATATCTAACATAAAAAATAAAAATATTGTGATATAAACATATTATTGTTATTGGTAAGTGATAAAGCACCAATTTGTCCAAAATAGAGAAATACTATTATATATTTCATTTGCTGCCGGGCTAGCATGACCGCCACGAGATATATATCTCGCGCGAGAGAAGACAAACTAAGATGTTAAATATCTCGATATATTATATCTCGACATCGACAATTTTGATAGAAAAGATATCTCGATCGACAAATGTATCTATTTTTGATATTAAAAGTCGAGTTTTAAGTGTAATTGTCATGTTAGACCCGAAAGAAATAAAGCGATAGTCGATTGAAACACGAGAAAACGGTATACAAAATTTTGTCGCGCTTGTCATGCTAGCCCGGCAGAGGTAGAGAGAACATAATAAATTTATTTTTAAATAAAAAATTAGAGGAAAGTCAAGGCTTTTGAGACATACTACTATTTGTTATCGGCCTTACAAACACCATGATAATTATTTTCATATATTGAAAATGATTTGTTCTTGTTGGTTTATTTTATATTTTGACATATATTTTTTTTTAATTTTATTTTTATTGTTTAATATAATAAAGTATGTAAACTTCTACGTTCAATTCATGGAGCAAGTAATAAAGCCATTTTTTAATTTTAAGAATATTCAGGTGTAACAGTGATATTGTAAATAAATAATTTAAAAAAATGTTATTATTTATTGTTTTTTGTCCGCGCAGTACCTGTCGGTAATCAAGAATAACTGTATTTTAAACATTTAATTTTGTAATTGTTACCATTTTAATATATTTTTATTATAATTTGTAAGTTTTACATTGTTTTTAATTATTGTATGTTTTAATAAATAACGAATATTTGGATAGTTACTGGTTTTAATTATTCTTTCAAAAAACGGAAATAAGTGCTTTTGCACTCAAATGGCATGAGAAATTTCGGAGAGATTTAGGCATTATTTGAAATTGAAAAAAATATAGTGCGAAAATGAGCCTAACGAAGATTCATTCTTTCAATGTTTAGAACTAGAAGTTAGAACCTAACCTAATGCCTAGGTATATTTTAGAAGTGCTCAATCAGTAATCACAGTGTTGTCAGGAAATAGTAAAGATTTAGAGGGAAATTTAAAATTAGAACGTTTGTTTTTTTACTTGTAAATTGTCAATTTTCATAAAAAAATATAACTGGCCGAAATGAAATCGGCATGAAAACTTTTTTTTGCTAATTTTAAGAGTGATGGTATCTAATATATAAAATTCTCGTGTCACAGTTTTCGTTGCCATACTCCTCCGAAACGGCTTGACCGATTTTGATGAAATTTTTTGTGCTTATCCGGTATCTATGAGAATCGGCCAACATCTATTTTTCATCCCCCTAAATGTTAGGGGTAGTCCACCCCTAAATTTTTTTTTTAATTTTTGGACGAAATTTTTTGTTTTTATTTTTTTATAATGTGGCATTAAAAAAAACATACAACCCCTGCTTTTTTTGTCAAAAAATCTTGACCCGTGCGAAGCCGGGGCGGGTCGCTAGTATAATATAATATATTTGACGGGAATATTGTAGCAAATTACTAAAAAGTTTTTCATATAAGTCTATATAACGGATATTATGCTGTTTTCATTAAAGAATACTTAAAATTCAATACCAGCTTGGGTTTGCGTGTGGACTGCAGAAAGTTATCACTCAACCGTGAAATGTGTTAATTCACTACGAAATTATTACCTATATATTATACATATATATTAGGTTAAGTAGTGAGTAATGATTGCCCCGGGCGGCACTTTGGCCTGGGCGGCATTTCACATGTAACGGTAAAAAAATTACATCCTTCAACGTTTTTTTTTTCGTAATGTTTTTGTTGTTGTTTGTACTTCACCCTAATGCCAGAGTTTCTCTTTAGGTTCGTGCTGTTCAATAAGAGTACCGTTTTTACCATGCACCAAATTTTTATAATCAATTGCACAAATGAGGGGGCGGCAAATTTGAGATCCGCACCGGGTGCTAGTTACTATGTATTTGCGTGTTGTTCCCACGAGAATGTAAGTGCATGCTCCTATTTCACCATGCCTACTGCTGATAGAGGACAAATCTTTGTTTTTTTTTCTCGTTTATATTTTTTTTATATTATAGTTAATTATTTACTGACGTTCATGAGTGTACATAATGTTACCTAAATGAATAAATGATTTTTGAATTTGAATATGCTACGCCACTGGCGCATAGTACCGATAGGGCCCGGCGCCCATTATCGGCATCGGTACGACTGAGGATTTTAGGTGGCAAATAGCAATATACTATAACATAATGGCAATCAAGTAGAAATTTCCGTGATATGTGGTCGTAATAACAAAAATACCGCTTCGGTATGCTTGAGGCTGCTGTATCGGCAGCCTTGAGAATGCTTCGGCATCCTTCGGTACGCCGCCGAATCTTCCCAAAATCTTCTTGATTGATTAGATTTCTCTTCTTCTTCAGCAAGAGTTGCTATGAACACTAGATCCCAGTCCACCATATTAAATACAATTCAAACAACTAGCTTGTAACAACTCTGAGACTGTTATGATGAGAAATACGATATTGAGACGCTTCGGCAAGCTACAGGATGGTGCGGCATCCTTAAGGCATAATTGCCGATAGTGTGCGCTTGCATGTAGGATGCCGAAGGATCCTTTTCCTTGCCGATGCCGATAATGGGCGCCGGGCCTAAGTCGCTACAATACCTTTGTGTTATATTTCTATACAATCGAAGGTTTACGGGGTAAACCATATACGAAAAGGGTTGCCAACTTGAAGGATTTTAACTCCCTAGTTTTTTATTTGAATAAAAAAAAATGCGTACTACGTTGTTCGATACCGCCTCCCAACCCTGTAATACATCGTAACGTTTTACAACCCTACCCCTAAATTGTGTTACGTAATACTTGAACGCCCCTTGCGAGAAGATACAGCAAAATTACTCTGTTTTGGGTTTCTCATCTTCCATATTTATAACTAATTGTTGCCCGCGAATTCGTTCGCGTCAACCCTATGGAAAAAATCTCATAAACCTCATAAAAACATGGACAAATGCAGACCGATTTCTCATAAATCTCATAGCCTCTGATGAGAATTTGATCTGCATTTGTCCATGTTTTTATGAGGTTTATGAGACTTTTTCCATAGGGAAGGTCTGTTATTATCATCGCGATTAAGTTTTTAAAAGAACATATTTTAAAGTAGTTAATAATATGTTTATCAAATTTGATTACCATAAAAAAGGTTATAATGAGTCACTCTTAAAAGATAGACATATCGCTCATTGAATACAAAACTGCCACAAGTCAAACTACACTTTTTTACAGAAGAGCTTATGAAAGAACAAAAAACGTAAACATAAGCCCTTTTGTAAAAAAGTGTAGTTTGACTTGTGGCAGTTTTGTATTCAATGAGCGATATACTGTCGCGGACATTTTAGATAATTTAAAGAGGAATAATTATTTCATACATATTTTTTGGGTAACTTGAACCGTTTAGGCAGCGCACGCAACGGAAGCCCTCAAATATGGATCATTTTCCCCGTTTTTGCAACATTTTTCACGAATACTTCGCTCCTATTGGTCGCAGCGTGATGTTATATAGCCTAAAGCCTTCCTCGATAATAGGGAATATGCATGTTGTTTAAATTTACTTGATATTTTTTCCCTTGAATCCTTATGGCCCAGATATTATGCCTAAACAATTATTTTCTTATTTAGTTCGTGTTTAATTGCAAAAAATATTATTTAAAATGTGTAAAATAAGGGAGAGAAATTCAAGTTTGCAAAACGCATCACCATTGGTCGAAACAAAACGTGACGTCACCTTACACATTCTGTCATTTATCGGCAGCGATTTATCAATGGCGTCCATCGACATCGAAGATGGCGTCAAACACTGGTTACCATAGTTACCTCACTCTATCCGTCACTGAGCGTGTAATGTGATATCATCCAAATCCCGCGAAATATGGCCGCGTTTAAACAGATCAAATTTTATCGATGTTTTCAAAGTAATTTTAAAAAATAATTTGGACATTGCCAAGAGTATTTATATTTTTTATTAGGGTAAAATGATGTAACAAGTCGATAAAAAATATAAAAAAAATGCATGCATATTCCCTATTGGACTATCCAACACAAAAAGATTTTTCAATTCGAACCAGTAGTTCCTGCTCAAGTCAACTCAACTGTTCAGCTTTATAATATTACTATAGATGTAATCAGTTTGCCCCGGGCCTTATTACCGGAATATTCCTACGCTTTAAGTATTTATAAAGGAATTACCTCACTTATCTTATGAATCTTCGTAAGATATAATCATGAGGAACGTATTAGCCTTAATCTAAAACCCCACCGTTATTGAGAACAATAATGTTAACAAGGTTTTTATGATATTTTACGACTCGAGTAGGTGTAAATGGTTGGTCTTATGTTAGAACGGATTCTAATTCATGTGGATATTATATTGTCTTTTATTAACGCGAGTATCACACATTTAAATAAAATACTGTATACCGGATTAAAAGTTAAAACGCGATTTATTATTTATATTGAATTAAATATGGCAACTTTGTGACATTTCAAATATCAGACAACTGTCATCTTTCTGTCTCCCCGCTACCACGGTTGCTGAAAAGCATCCGAAACGTCGGGATAAATAATTTAAACAATAAAAATAATAAATCGCGTTTTAATCCGGTATACAGTATTTTATTTAAACATGTGGATATATATAATTTACTCAAATATGTAGAGGAAAGTAACCAAATTGACACCAGCAATTAACATTACGCTAACTTACGGTATAACACCTGCCGTGCGCATCGACGGGTCGTGGGTTCGAATCCCACCGTTACCAGACATGGGGAAAACATGCTTATAGAAAATTATAAACATGTCGTCCCGGCGGGATTAGAACCCACGATCCAACGGGGTATAATGTAAGTGTTCTACAAAACGCGTCAATGAGCTCGTCAAAAAATTATAGACATCTTAAGACGTTCTCCGTAGGTCTTCTGATGCAAAAAGCGGTTCTACTGGATATGACAGATGACCCGCAAAGCGCATAGCGTACTCTCTGCCTCACCCCACTGCACCGGTTCTGCCATCTTTAGAAACCCGTATTTCATGTATATATTTTTTTCAACTAAATTTAACACTACTCGTAGCTGTAACCGGCATACGTTGCAATGGTACGTAAAGGAAACAGTTTTTAAGGTCAGTAACTTTCGCGTTTGAATGTAGAACAACTTACCAAAATCGGAGAAATAGTTTAGGAGTGCACAGGACAAACACACTAAAATTGATTTTGATATTTTTTTATATATCTATTAGCAGCAGACATCCTACCAAGAATGTTGGCTTCAAAAAAAAAACTAAAAAAAAAATAGATTTGTCAATACTATTTTCCCGCCTTTTTTTTAAATATTTTTCTATAATGTTTGCAGTGAACATCAATTGTTATAAAAAAGTTATTACGGTGCGTGACGTGAGCTGTCAATTGCGGAAGATCATTTTAAGATGTTTTTTTTATGAACACAAAAAATAGCATCGTGAAAACGTGGCTTATTAGTACATAATTATTTTATTATTATAGTTAATTACTTCAAGATATCATGTGCAACATGGTGTAATGGTTGCAGCTCCTTACAAATATTTTTTAAAACAAAAACTTGGCGATTAAAAAGAGTGGCGGAGAGTTTATTGCCAGTTCTTCTCGTCCCTTCCTCGCCCTTGATTTGAGAACTGGCAGTAAATATAAGCATTTAATTTTTTTTTATTGACGTTCATAAGTGTATATTGTGTACCTAAATGAATAAATGATTTTGAATGAAATTAATTGCGTATCGATTACTGACGAAACATGTGCTATGTCTAATTTTACTTTTGCCATCTGTTTCAAGAAAATATATCAAAATACAGATTAAAAAACCCTCGATTAAAACACTTTCTAAATTAACCAAATTCCAAGGTATTTTGGCACTTTTTAAATAATTACATATAATTTTTTTTAAATACGATACCATGGGCAATTGAAAATTAATATTTTTTATCTTACAAACTCTACACTATTGAAAATATCACAACACTAATATTCACTCGACGTTTTATATACGATTTACGCGAATACGCGTGCGGTATGACCCGTGATAAATATATAACTGAAGAATAAATAATAATTGAATTTACGGTGGGGACAGTGTTCAAGTTGCAGGAATGTTTGTCGTTCATTCTCACAAGTGTTAAATAGGGTGGAATTCTATCAATTTACTCAGAATGCTTTAAATCGTCATTACAGATAGATAATACAAACTTTTTGGTGAATTCATAAAAAAAAGTAACGCATTTTTTTTAAATATTATAAATAAGGGTCATTCCATGTCAAATCGACAAGTAGTTGGAATCGACCCCTTCCGATTTGGATGAATTTTGGTGGAGAGTTTCCTTATATCATAAAACGAAGTTCTGCCCATAGAGCAACACGGGCCACCGGCGAGTTCGCCGGAGGCCCGTGTTGCTCTATGGTTCTGCCAAAGGAAAAAAATTTTTTTTTCAAAAGTTATGCAAAATTCAAAATTTCACTATTTCTCCTGTTTTTAAAGTTTATTTTTATAATATTTCGGAAACTACTGTATTCAAAAAAAATCCTCTGGCATTTTCAAAGGGGATACTTTTATGATATAAGGAAACTCCACCAAAATTCATCCAAATCGGAAGGGGTCGATTCCAACTACTTGACGATTTGACATGGAATGACCTATAAGTTTTGTTTATATTTAGATCAAAGTATTAATAAGTGAAGGAAAAAATGGCGGGAAGAAACGTAATATAAGACATAAATAGAGATATAAGGAAAATAATATAACAAGACAAGGCGGTATGCTTAGATTATTTAAATAATCAAAGGCGGAATGGTCGAAAGACTTTAGCCTGCCCTATGGGCGAAAATATTAATAATTACGGTCTGTATTTAAAAAAAAAAGTATGTGTGTACTTATGTACACGCGTTAGAAGTTATACTTCTTTGGCGTCTGATGAAAAATTTTAAAAAACAAAACTGCAGTAAATATCGAAGAAAAATGTTAAAATCAATCAAATTCTATTCTGTAGCCAACTTTATCATGTCGTTTTTTTGGGACATCGTGCGCGCGCAGGTCATGAATTCACTCTCATCCAAACGCGCCAAAAGAAGTATAATTTCAAAAAAGGATTGTTTTTTTTTGAAATCACGATTTCATTCAATCACCAACTGTCAAGGGTTCATACTTCATATTAATATCTTTGAATCTTTGAACAGAAGGGAATGGTAACATCGCAGGACGCAGATGTTCTATAAACTAGTTTGAAGGGTGAATGAGTGTATTATAAATTATTATTGGATTCATGGTGCCTCTTTGATTATTTATATGTCAAATAATCTAAGTGGTGCCTTTTCAAAGGTGACCTACTTACAACTATGTAACATGAAAAATTGAGAAGGTATATGATGCACTGGACAAAACTGCAATTCCTTGGTGCAATAATGATATTTCCGGCTTTGTTCTTTTTATGTTCCTTTTAATTTATGTCATTATGTTATTTAAATTGTTAATACGTTTTTAAGCCTAATTATATTTTCTTTGTTTTGTAATTGTAATTCAAAATGCAATGTTATTTTGTATTTATGGGTTTTACTTGAAATAAAGGATTAGAGGCAAGTGAAAAATAAAACAATATATTTCAGTACATAATTCAATTTATTTGGTAATAATTAGGTTATATTTTGTCTACGGAGTAAATGGCGCCAATATTGTCCACTGTCATTTCATTTACTTAAAATACCACCTAATACAAGCTTAGAAATTGACGTAGGTAAATTTTATATT
Organism: Anthocharis cardamines; assembly: GCA_905404175.1. Classification (NCBI taxonomy): domain Eukaryota; kingdom Metazoa; phylum Arthropoda; class Insecta; order Lepidoptera; family Pieridae; genus Anthocharis; species Anthocharis cardamines. The sequence goes on from FR989978.1 coordinate 2,138,765, forward strand.
TAAAAAAAAGGTTAACTGTCAAAGTCAAAAAAAATAACACTCAATTATAATCTATGTATTTTTTTTTACTTTTTTTATTTTACACTACTAAAATTACAATTTAAAATAAAGTTAGCGTAAAAATACAAAAAAAATTAGCAACATTTAAGTTTTTATTGGCATTTTTTTTGGTAAATTCCCATATTTTTAGGTTTTAGATAATAATTTGTCGAGTTTAAGACTCCCCCGGCCAAGCGACGCTCTCGATCCAATCGAGATAGCTAGAAATCCTTGTGTATATCGCGGGCTTGCCAGACTGAGCACACCGCCTTCCGAATGACGTTATTCCTATAACGTGGAAGACGCAGTGATTCTCCTTGGATGCGACTTGCAAGGGAGACCCTGAATCACCCTGAAATAGATACTTATTACTAGTGACGGATTAATTGGATGCTGTTCAGCAATACAGAGTCAACCCACAAAATGATAAAAATTTAAATTATGATCCAATCGCTTTCTTATGAGTTGGAGTAAGTAAAAGGGATATATATCATTTAAATCGTTTTAATAGCAAATATATTAAAAAAAACTATTGGATACGAAACCCTAACATTAAACAATAATGCACTAAATTCTATTACTTTGATTGCTATAACGAAAAACGATATAGATTTAGTGTAATAATAATAATTACAACAAAATCTATTATAATATTGTCTTTTATTAACGCGAGTATCACACATTTAAATAAATAAATAAATAAAATACTGTATACCGGATTAAATCGCGTTTTATTATTTATATTGTTTAAATTATTTATCCCGACGTTTCGGATGCTTTTCAGCAACCGTGGTCGCGGGAGACAGAAAGATGACAGTTGTCTGATATTTGAAATGTCACAAAGTTGCCATATTTAATTCAATTAAATTAAAAAATAATCTATTAATTTAGGTAACACAATGTACACCTATGAACGTCAATAAAAAATAATACATATTAAATGCTTCTAATTTTACATTTACTGCCAGTTCACAAATCAAGGGCGTAGAGCGGACGAGAAGAACTGGCAAGAAACTCGCCGCCACTCTTTTAACGCCATGCTGAAAAGCATCTGAAACGTCGGGATAAATAATTTAAACAATATAAATAATAAATCGCATTTTAATCCGGTATACAGTATTTTATTTAAAAAATCTATTATTTCTGTTATTTTTTAAAATAATTTTTCTAAAACCGATTTAAAACTTCAAACTCAATTTTCTCAAAATGTCAACCATGTGGGTTGTCACTGTATTGCTTAACAGCATCCATTAATAGCATTCACATTCATTGTTAGCAAATTTTAACAAATTCATCGCTTCATACTTCACAGACGGGCTCGTTGGCGCGTTCGGTAGAACACCTGCCATGCGCATCGATGGGTCGGGGGTTCGAATCCCACCGGGACGACATGATTATAATTTTCTTTAAGCATTTTTCCCCCACTGGTAACTTCGGGCATGGAATGGTGGGTCAAATGTGAGGCGCAACAATGGCCGTAGGTGTAATGAACATGTGCTTAGATTTTTTTTTTTATGTCAGATATCGACAGACGAGCATGAGGTTCACTTGATGGTAGGTGACACCCCAGCCACAGAACATCAGTCAACGATGCGCTGTCGACCCAACTTTTACTTCGAGCATTCGGAAATCCATAGACTGAAACCGAAACGCGCAATATGCACTTCACGGCTTTTCCATCTATGAACGGTGGTTCATTACCCGGTCGGAATTTAGATATTCCTCCCACCCGATCAATGCCCGAAGTTACCAGACGTGGGGAAAACATGCTTACAGAAGATTATAAGCATGTGCTCCCGGTGGGATTCGAACCCACGACCCATCGATGCGCACGGCAGGTGTTCTACCGAACGCGCCAGCGAGCCCGTCAAAAATTTAGATACTAAGTGTGCAACAAAAGTGGCGCGTTGCCGCAACATGAGCAACATGTTGTGCAACATGTGGCGAGTCAAAAGTTGCCGAGTGGATATGAAACTTTACGTAGAATTACCTGGCACGTGTCCTTGCCCCCTCGCAACTCCCCCGCACACATCTGCGACTCGGCGAAGCCCTGCCAGTGCCTATTCCTCACGTCGCGCAAGAGTCTATCACAGTAAGAGTTATCGAGAAGACTTAGAGAGACCTTTTGCAGGTCTTTAGCTGTTTCTCCATTTCTGGAATCTGGAGAAAAAGAGTGGTCATATATTAGACATCAGACAATCGTGAACAACTTGAGAATGAAAACAGTTGTTTGAGAAGTTCGAGAACCTACCTTCCACTCCGATGGGTCGCGGGTTCCAATCCCTGTATAATTTTCTGTAAGCATGTCTTCCCCATGTCTGGTCACTTCGAGCATTAAACGGGTGGGAATGTCGAAATTTCGACCGGGTTACGAACCACATAGATGTAAAAACCGTAAAGTGCTCATTGCGCGTTTCGGTTTCAGTCTATGAATTCCGATTGCTCGATGTACCAGGGTGAATCAAAAAGTTCTTAGAAGTGCATATATATGAAACCTTTTTGGATCAAGTTCGATATTCAAATTAAAGAGTGTCTATCACACTATATTTATGCAGACTGTCACTTGTTTTTGTCAGTTCGTTCGTATGTAATAAATTTTTTTGTGCAACGAGTTGCTAAAAAGTCAAAATTATGGATAAAAGTGAGTTACGTGCGGTGATAAAATATCTCAGTTTGAAAAAAATGTCTACGAAGGAAATTTTTTTCGACACTCAGCAGACATTAGGGGGTGATGCTGTACCCTATTCTACGGTTGCGTACTGGGTGGCTGAATTTAAAAGAGGTAGATCAAGCTGTAAAGATGACCCGCGTTCTGGGCGGCCTTATCCTCCGTTACAGAAGAAAATGTCAAAAAGGTTGAGAATCTGGTTTTGGAAGACAGAAGAATGACTATAAAACATATAGCTGAGATCCTAAAGATATCTTTTGGTAGCGTTCAATCCATTTTAATTGATTCACTGGGGTTCAAAAAAGTGTCTGCAAGATGGGTGCCACGAATGTTAACCGACGAAAACAAAAAGCGACGTTTGGAAATTTCCAAGCGTAATCTCGAAATGTTCCAGCGTGATCCGGATAATTTTTGCCGTCGTCTTGTCACCATGAATGAAACGTGGGTCCACCATTTTGATCCTGAAACTAAAAGACAAAGCATGTCTTGGAAACGACCATCCTCTCCATCCATCAAGAAATTTCGAGTTGCTCCTACCGCTGGCAAAGTTATGGCCTCTGTGTTCTAGGATAGTGAAGGAATCCTTTTTATTGATTACATGCCAAAAGGCCAGACGATTACTGGACCCTATTATGCAAATTTAATCCCGAAAGTGCGTGAAGCGATTAAAGAAAAACGTCGTGGAAAACTGTCGTTGGGCGTGTTGTTCCTTCAAGATAACGCTCCTGCTCATCGATCGGAAGTTGCGCTCAACGCAATCCGCTGTGCTGGCTTCAATCTCCTTGACCACCCACCATATTCTCCGGACTTAGCCCCAAGTGATTTTCACTTATTTTCAAAATTAAAAGAGGAAATTCGTGGAACAAAATTTCACGATAATGACGCGGTTATAGCTGCCGTAGAGGACTTTTTCGAGAGTCAAGAAAATAATTTTTTTTCACAAGGAATAAGGAAGTTAGAAACGCGTTATTCTAAATGCATTGCATTGGAGGGAGATTATGTAGAAAAATAAAATATTATTATTTAAATCTTTGCATTTTTTAATATTCATTCCAAGAATTTTTTGATTCACCCTCGTAAAAATTAGGTCGACATCTCATCATTGACTGATGTTCTATGGCTGAGGTATCACCTATCATCAAGTGAACCTCATGCTCGTCTGACGATATCTAATTTAAAAAAAAAAACTTACTCGGGTCAGTTATACCCCATCCCGTAGCGATAGCCTTCAGATGACCGGTAAATTCGGGCTTGGTCCAAAGGCAAGCCGGTCTGATGTGGGCCTCAAAGTCCACATCAGTATGGAGCTCTATCAAGGCTATGTCGTTGTATTTACTTGGGGCTTTGTATTGGGGATGTGGGATGATATTCTTTATTGGAACCTGGAACATTTGGAATGTTTGACCTATATCCGACAGGACGACAGATGTTTATCCGGCTCAGTAGGACCAAATTTTGTCGACCAGTTTTCTAGTGTTTTAATCGATCTCTTTATGTCTTCCGGGTCTAACATGACAGTTACACTTAAAACTCGACTTTTGATTTCAAAAGTAGAGATAATTGTCGATCGAGATAAATTGTCTATCAAAGTTGTCGATGTCGAGATATAATATATCGAGATATCTTCTAATGTCAAAGTAGAGACATATCTGGTCGATCGAGATATCTTGTCTACCAAAGTTGCCGATGTCGAGATACAATATATCGAGATATCTTATATTTTAGTTTATCTTCACTCGTCCGCGAGATATCTCTTGATTGTTATGCGAGTCCATGTAAGACCCGGAAGACATAAAGAGATAATCGATTAAAACACGAGAAAACGGTCGTAAAATTTTGTCGTGGTTGTCTTGCCGGCTAATTACGTTCTACGCGTGACATTTTAAGGATGCAAGATTATGGCTAAAAAATGAATAAAAGTTGAAATTAATTTATTATTTAATATTTTCATGTCGTGCATTTGATTTCTAAATACTCAAAATTACAATATTATGTATCTGCATTACTTTAACTTATATAGAAGTTGCAAAAAACAAAAATAATTTTTTTTCTGAAATTCAAAAAATCTTTTTTGAAATTTAAAAATTCATATCTTTGAAAAAAAAAAGAATCCCTATCCAAAAATTTCAGGATCTTTTAAGATCATTACAAGGTATCATACAAAAAAAATTGAGCCAAAATTTTAATGGCGGTCTTCATTTTTGACATGAAGGTCTCAACTAGATCTTATGCCATCGCACGAAGGTCTCAACTAGATCTTATGCCATGACATGAAGGTCTCAACTAGATCTTATGCCATGACACGAAGGTCTCAACTAGATCTCATACCATGGCACGAAGGTCTCAACTAGATCTTATGCCATGACACGAAGGTCTCAACTAGATCTTATGCCATGACACGAAGGTCTCAACTAGATCTGATGCCATGACACGAAGGTCTCAACTAGATCTGTCTTGTGATGACAGGTCGAACTTGAATTTGTGCATGCGGTGATATTAGTTATTAGTTATATGTATTTGCGTGTTGTTCCCACTAGAATGTGAGTGCTCCTATTTCACCATACATACTGCTGATAGAGGACAAATCTTTGTTTTATTTTTTTTATTTTTTCGTTTATATATGGGTCATTCCATGTCAAATCGACACATAGTTGGAATCGACCCCTTTCGATTTGGATGAATTTTGGTCAGAAGTTTTCTTTTATCATAAAACGAAGTTCTGCCAAAGGAAAAAAAATAAAAAATTTTTTTTCGAAAGATATACAAATTCAAAATTTCGCGATTTTTCCAGTTTTTCAATATCTCGAATGCTATTATAGATACAGGAATGGGCTTTTGTTTGTTTAAAAGGAGACATTTGGGGCTATTGAAAAAAAATATTTTGAAAAAAAAATTCGAAAAATGCCAAATTTGTCAAATTTTGAATTTTTGAAAATCGTCAAAAATGAAGACCGCCATTAAAATTTTGGCTCAATTTTTTTTGTATGATACCTTGTAATGATCTTAAAAGATCCTGAATTTTTTGGATAGGGGTTTTTTTTTTCTTCAAAGATATGAATTTTTGAATTTCGAAAAAAAATTTTTTGAATTTCAGAAATAAATTTATTTTTGTTTTTTGCAACTTCTATACAAGTTAAAGTTATGCAGATACATAATATTGTAATTTTGAGTATTTAGAAATCAAATGCAGGACGAGAACATATTAAATAATAAATTAATTTCAACTTTTATTCATTTTTTAGAGATATAGCAAAAACAAAATTGAAAAACTGGAAAAATCGCGAAATTTTGAATTTGTATATCTTTCGAAAAAAAAATTTTTATTTTTTTTCCTTTGGCAGAACTTCGTTTTATGATAAAAGAAAACTTCTGACCAAAATTCATCCAAATCGAAAGGGGTCAATTCCAACTATTGGTCGATTTGACATGGAATGACACATATATTTTTTTTTTGATAATTATAGTTAATTGTGTGATGTCATGTGGAACATGGTATAATGGTTGCAGCCCCTTATAAAACATTTGTAAAACAAAAACTTGGCGATTAAAAAGAGTAGCGGCGAGTTTCTTGCCAGTTCTTCTCGTCCGCTCTACGCCCTTGATTTGTGAACTGGCAGTAAATGTAATATTAGAAGCATTTAATATGTATTTTTTATTGACGTTCATAAGTGTACATTGTGTTACCTAAATGAATAAATGATTTTTGAATTTGAATTTGAATCTGATGCCATGACACGAAGGTCTCAACTAGATCTTATGCCATGACACGAAGGTCTCACATCAACGGGGTCAGCGGAGTCTTCGACAGCCGGGTCGATGTTCTGGTCTCCGAGCCTGACGATGGAAGGTTTAGGGTTCCTCCGTCTGGCCGCCTGTATGCAGTGTCCGGCTGTCAGCACGAACCGGGAGCTGATGAGGGTTCCACCACATAGGAAGACATAGGTGTCGTCCAGATCCACCCAGCCTATTGCAGCCTGGGGAGAAAGTTATTCAAATCAAATTAACATTAATTCATTTAGGTAACACATAACTTCAAGATGTCATGTGGATAATGGTGTAATGGTTGCAACTCCTTACAAACATTTTGTAAAACAAAACTTGGCGATTAAAAAGAGTGACGGCGAGTTTATTGCCAGTTCTTCTCGTCCGCTCTACGCCCTTGATTTGAGAACTGGCAGTAAATGTAAAATTAGAAGCATTTAATATGTTTTTATTTATTGAAGTTCATAATTGTACATTGTGTTATCTAAAGTTTTCATGGGTGGATGGAGAAAAAAGCTCGCACTTCACAAGAGCCTCCACAGAGCACAGAGCCGCAACTAAGTGTTGGAACAACCTTCCACCACCTCTACGTCAGCCAATGACAAAAGAAATTTTCAAAAATAAATATAAGGAAATACTACTAAAAGAATTTATAGGAGAAGCTTAGTTGCGTTGTATACATTATATCACTGTGAACTCCACACATCAAATATACATACACACACACACACAACATGCACACTCACAACTACACATACAGTCACTGCAGTCACACTTTACTGGTTTAATTTTGGGCAAATTATGTTTTTTCTTTATTTTTATTTTTTATCTAATGTTTTTAATAATAATTGTTATGTCATAGGAAATAGGTTAAGTTTTACTGTAGCTTTTGTCATTTTTGGCTGATGCCTCAACATTGGTGAGGTTCTGAAAACCAGCGCTATGGCAATAGTATTGACATAGCACAAGCTGAGTAACCTCACCATTTAGGTAGCTGGCAAACAAATTTTTCTTTTTTATGTTTTACTGATTTTATATTTTTATTTCTTCTCATTGTTTGTTTGTTTTGTGCTTAATAAATCTATTCTTATTCTTATTCTATAAATGAATAAATGATTTTTGAATTTTTATGTAATCACATCATAAATATTAATTACGGTTATTATGGATTCGTATTTAGGTAATATTGTGCCTAAACTTAAAACAAAAATTTCATACTCATCCTATGATTATTACCATATGTGGGAATTCCCCAGGACTCGTGGTCTCCCCTCCAACGATTAGATCAACCTTGTTGTAATCACATTTAGCAGCAGATATGGAGAGGGTATCAGGATCTGGCAATAGAGGTATGAAATCGACAGTCTGGATAACACCTCTCGAGTATTCTACGCATTCTAAAAAAATAAATAAAAAAAGTTGAATAAACTTATACAGATAGCTGCACGAGTCGTGAGCACAGATGAACCGTGGTGGGGATTGAGTCAGCGTTAGTACACTGTCGGGCAAAATTATTTGGCACCTTTATTATTTCGATCGGTAATTTAAAATAACATTAATTAATTGATTAAATTGTATTCAGTGTTTATATAAAGGTCCATCATTTTTCTCGTAATACCTATTTATTTCATGTAACAAAACAATGTGGAATAGATCATTGGTCTAGATTGTCTATTTAACATCGAATTCTTTCTGCTCTGCATATTTTGTTTATAAGGTTGAATCAAATCGGTAACAAAAACAACAAAAATACACTTGTTAAAAAGTTGTCATTAAAATTGCACTCAAGTGTACGATAGTCGAATGATACGGACCCAATAGACGACGAGCGTCGACTGCCGAACCAATCACGCTCCACGTCAGCGTGGGTAACGTCATATCGACCAATGAAAAGTGTGCTCACGACTCGTGCCGGTAACTGTACGTATATATTTTGACGGGCTCGTTGGCGCATTCGGTAGAACACCTGCCGTGCGCATCGATGGGTCGTGGGTTCGAATCCCACAGGGACATGTTTATAACTGTAAGTATGTCTTGCCCACGTTTGGTAACTTCGAGCATTAAACGGGTGGGAGGAATATCGAAATTCCGACCGGGTAACGAACCACCGTTCATTGATGGAAAAACCGTGAAGTGCACAATGCACATTGCGCGTTTCGGTTTCAGTCTATGGATTTCCGAATGCTCGAAGTATAAATTGAATCGACAGCGCATCATTGACTGATGTTCTGTGGCTGAGGTATCACCTACCATTAAGTGAACCTCATGCTCGTCTATCGATATCTGACATGAAAAAAATAAAAGATTCTTATAGGAAAATGTACGATCCGTCAGTTGAAACTTCGTATTTTGTTTTGGTAATAGGCCTCCAGAGGGCCTAGCACGAACAACTATCGACAAAGTATTCGAATCGTAAAACTATCAGTTGTATGAAAAATCATTTGAAATTTCATACAAATGACAGTTAGACGATACGAATACTCTTTCCATACTTGTTCGTGCTCTCCCCTCTGACTGACGATTCGAATATTTTCTCGATAGTTGTTCGTGTTAGGCCCTCCGGTCCTAGTGGTCTATGCTACATCACTACGTCCTATAAGCCCTTAAAAACGATGAAATACACAGATAAATAAATAAATTCTTAAACTTACTTCGTTCGCTTAGACGCTGATTAACACCTGGATTTTTGTTAGAATCACTTCCCCATACTGGTCTGCGACTGTAATTAATTTATTGTAGTGATAAAACAAGAAACGAATTCTTATTATTTCCTATAATATTGCTAACAGGTAACAAGTACTTATTACTTGAAATAAAATGAAACTTTACAATATATACAAAATAAAACCAATAAATACTTATTAGAAAACTTAGTCACACAAAATACTAGTCTTAAAATAATTTTTTTTATAAAATTTTATGGCCTGGTTACGTAGTCTTTAAAAAAATTGTGTGTGTGTACCAGAGTACACAGGTAAGAAGTGAAACTTCTTTACGACATATCATTTTTGTACTATTTGCAACTTCACGAAAATGGGGTAGATAAGGCTTAAGCCTTAAGAAAAAAGATTTTATCACTTTCAAATTAATATATTGTTATTCTTATTTCAAACCAAACTTCAAAACTAATATATTGTTGTTATTATTATAATATATTACACTAGCAATTGCCCCCGCAACCCCCCTTGTGGGTTGAATTTCGTAAAATCCGTTCTTAGCTGACCTCTACTCGGCGAAAGGAATATTCCTACCATATTTCAAGTCGCTACGCGTTATGGTTCCAGAGATAATATCGTGATGAGTGACTATATAGGTGGGAATCTCTTTTATATATATAGATTATATTCTTTACGTCACTATACTAAACTTTGATAAAAACAAGCAACATGGCGCGTAACCAAAAAACGTGACGATACTTACAAAATTTCTCCCATACGTCGATAAAGAAGTTTCACTTCAATAATTTTAAAAAAGGCGGCATTATTTGACAGATTGGTTTTTTGACTGAAGTAGTAACAACCACAGATTATGCTAATGCAGTAAATAACTTTATTATCTGTGACAGTCTTCAATAATAGTTATCCCGATCTATACTAATATTATAAAGAGGAACGATTTGTTTATGTGTTTATACGATTTAACTCAAAAACTACTCGACTGATTTTAAAAATTCTTTCGCCAATAGAAAGCTACATTATCGTCGAGTAACATAGTGTGTATAGTAGATCTATATTGCAACTGTGCGAAGCCGGGGCATGTTACTAGTGTATGATACTTGCGTTCAGTGTTCCCAACCTGAAGCCAGGCAGCTATCGTACCAGGGCCGTAAAATTATCGTATATGGACATATTTGGATCAAAATTATCGTATCTATTATAATATCCACTAGTCATTTAAATCCTCACTCAAAATCCTACAAGCTGGCGGAAAAAAAAACGATACTTTTCGCGCCTAGTCATTGAAATCCTCGCTCAAAATCCTACAAACTAACATGCGGAAATTATCGTAGAAACTGCGTACGCTATCGTACATCGTACGAAGGTATGAAATTATCGTACATGTAAGATAATTATCGTACGGTTCCGAACACTAAACGCAACGAACGTTCAACGTTCCGAACGCAAGTTGCGTTAATAAAGTATACCTAAGTCGTATGACGTATCGGTTCGGAAATACCGCTGCTGACAACTGGTTCCACAGTTTTCTGCCTCAAACGGTTGCCTATGAAACGGTTGTGGATTTCCAAACGTCGATTTGGTGAGGATTGATTGATAAGTATGGAGCTGAGTGGTCAAGGACTAACAATAACTAAATAGAACTTACTCAGGCACAAAACTCGCTCGTGAAGACGTGTTCAAAATGGACGACCCATCCCGACAGCACACGACTACACCGTCAAATGTGTGAGAACATATTGTTGGACTTATGCCGTTGTTTCTGGAAATATTATTCATTTATATATCTATATCTATACTAATATTGATATTAATACTAATATACTAATACTAATAATATGGAGGAAGGGAGGTGTCGTCTTCCCCAACCTAAATCGAGGATCCTCGACTAGTCGAACCACTGACTGGCCGGCCCTAAGGCCCCAGTGGTTGATGTCGAGATGTTGTATATAGACTCAGCGCTCGGAAACATTTATATAGCGAGATTCAGGATAAGACGACTTCGTATTTATTCTAGTAGCGGATAATAGATGTCGCTACAAGATTTGTATATATTTGGATTTGTGTAAGTTATGAATAAACTCAAAAACTACTCGATCGATTTTAAAAATTCTTTCACCAATAGAAAGCGATATTATCAGCGAGTAACATAGGCTATATATTTTTATATTTTTTATGTATAGTACATCTACATTGCACCCAAAAGTCATAATAAGTAAAAGCAAGAGAGACGGCTGCAATGCAAACTGACTCGCGAACTTTTACGAATTATCAGATGTCAATAACAGTTTGATATGTAAATGAAATAGTTTGATTATTTCGTCACTTTTAATATGTATTCGTGGATATGAATAAATCATATGAAGAAACCTTGCTCAAAAGCTCAGCTTAAGATGAAGCCTACGCGAACGAAGTCGCTGGCATCACCTAGTGAATGAATAAATAAAAAAGTTTATAACAAAAAATCTGTATTGTTAAAACGTTGCAAGAATTATCAAGAATTAGAATATCTCTAATTACCTAAAATCATCTCTCGCTGACACACACTCGTTGGCCGGTGTACACCTTCCAATTACATTAGTGTGTTGTACTGTACATTGATCGCCAGCTGAAATAAAAAAAAACATATAAGAAAACAGCAAAGTGAAAATACTATGTAGTTCGGTCAAATTAATAGGTGATTTCGATTTTCGGTCAGTTGGGTTTTTTTTTGAAGATTTTATGCCCGGTCAGTTGGGTAAAAATATGTTGGTTATGTGTAGATGGTTTGATTATGTCGGTCAGTTGTGTAAAAGTCTATTGGTTATGTGGAGATGGTTTGATTATGTCGGTCAGTTGTGTAAAAGTCTATTGGTTATGTGGAGATGGTTTGATTATGTCGGTCAATTGTGTAAAAGTCTATTGGTTATGTGGAGATGGTTTGATTATGTCGGTCAGTTGTGTAAAAGTCTATGGTTTGATTATGTAATTGAAGTAAAACTTCTTTAGGCGCGACTAGGAGGTAACTGGACGACAATGTAACGGAAGTCCGTTACGGTAATATGGCGTTACGTTTTTTTTTTTTTTTTATGGAATTGTTGGCAAACGGGCAGTCGGTTCACCTGATGGTAAGTGATCACCAGCGCCCATGGACATCTGCAACACCAGAGGACTTGCAGCTGCGTTACCGGTCTTTAGGAAATGAGTAGGCTCTTTTTTTGAAGGTTTCCAAGTCGTATCGGTTCGGAAATACCACTGGCGACAACTGGTTCCATAGAGTAAGTGTGCGAGGCAGAAAATTTCTTAGAAAACGCACGGTTGTGGATTTCCAAGCATCGAGGTGGTGAGGATGACATTAGTTGATAAGTTTTTTTTTAAGTTTTACTTCAATCGGGTGTGTATGCACTCTTTCTTTTTTTTTTCATAGGTAGACGTGATTCACCATCGTAGTCCGCATCTGCACTTTCCATCAGGTGGAATAGCGGGCAAACACCTACCTATTCATTAATAAAAAATAAAAAAATTCGGTGGGTTGTATAAAAATCTATTGATTATGTGTAGATTGTTTGACTATGTCGGTCAGTTGTGTAAAAGTTGGTTGGTTATGTGTACATTATTTGATTATTGCGGTCAAAAAAAAAATCAATTTCACGTAAATTCAACAGACAGCGCATTTTCCAACCGTCAGCGTGATAAATAAACTATTAACTACCATAGTTAGTTATACAAACAGCATACCGTTTTGGGCAAATCCTTTGCTGAGAAGAACTAGAAGAATAATTGCAAACATTTCCAGTTCATTCGCTTTGTGTTGTTTTACTTCATTGTCGAATCTGTAAAAGACATTTCATACTATTATGTATTGATGTGACGAATCGTTAAAAATGTATATCCGCGAATACGGATCCTAATACGGTTCTTAACTTTCGAAGAACACTCAATCGGTGTCGATTCGCGTGATCTTAAATATATTTATTTATTTTGTTTGCAATATAAAGGTGTCAAAAATTTGATTTTGAGAAATAAAAAATAATCTAAGGGGGCGTCCATAAATTACGTGAGGTGTTTTTTTAAATTTTCTGTACCTCCTTCCCCCCCTGGTGAGATGTCGTGAGATTTTATTCAACCCCCTCCCCCATCCCCCAATCTCACGTGAGATTTTTCAAAATGTGGTTTTCTTACGTAAACGCGTTGGATTGTTATTGTAAAAAGAAAAAAAAAATTTACATGTATATAATCTGGATTAAATGGACCAAAATAGTATATTTTTTTTGTTTCAATCAGAAAAAAAATTGCGTGATATTTGCCGAGACCCCCCTCTCTCCAACGTAAGATTAGATGAGATTTGACTCGACCCCCTCGCCCCCTTAAACACCTCACGTAATTTATGGACGCCCCCTAAATTGAATCTATAAGTTTTCCATTGTTGCCTAATAACCTATATATATATATGTAGATATAAAAGAAAAAATATTCTACGCCAAAAAATCGATTTGAAGTATTTAAAAAAAAACGTTAAAAATTGCCAACCGATACGGGCATTTTAAACGGCTGCCAAATATATCTATACTAATATTATAAAGAGGAAAGATTTGTATTTTTGTATGTTATGAATAAACTTAAAAACTACTGGACCGATTTCAAAAATTCTTTCACCAATTGAAAGCTACATTATCGCTGAGTAACATAGGCTATATTTATTACTAGAAAAAAATAGAGATCCTTAGAATTTCCTACTAAAACCAACCCGAGGTGTAAAAAAAATTGCCAAAAAAGGTGGTTCGTCGCATGCGCTGCGAAAAGTATTGATGATAGAACAAAATAAAGTTCTACAATATTATAGAACATATAAATATCTACAAAAAACTTCGCGAGACCATATGTCTAACTATTGTAGTTATGTTACTATAACTATTTTTTTACATTTTAAAAGTGGATAGAAATGCCGATCAAAATCAGACCTTGCTATCCATACCTTTGTATTAATTCTTATCCAAATAAATTATTTCATATTTAAGACTGTTTCAATACCTGTTGATTACTTTTTGAAATATTGAAATCGGACATTCCATTCAAAAGATATTACGAAATTAAAAATATCGATATAAACAAAAATTACGCGCCATCGCTGTGGCTCCACGCAGCGCATCGAGCAATACGGCGAGGGGTAATACTATATCATTTTGTTCAATTTTTGCGGTTTTGTAACGATTTAACTCAAAAACTACTCAACCGATTTTAAAAATTCTTTCACTAATAGAAAGCTATATTATCAGCGAGTAACATAGGCTTTGCTTTTTTTCATCTATTTGCACCCGTGCGAAGCCGGGGCGTTTTGCTAGTAGTAGATATACACCTGTTCGTATCTTACTGACCGGGGAAGTACCATTCGCACAAGTATTATTATAATATGTCTGAGTCAACAACCTTCATGACTCATTTTCAATACGCATAACGTAATTGTAATATATAAATAAAACAATTTTTGACGGGCTCGTTGGCGCGTTCGGTAGAACACCTGCCGTGAGCATCGATGGCTCGTGGGTTCGAATCCCACCGGGACGACATGTTTATAGTTTTCTGTAAGCATGTTATCCCCACGTCTAGTAACTTCGGGCATTGATCGGGTGGGAGGAATATCGAAATTCCGACCGGGTAACGAACCACCGTTCATAGATGGAAAACCCGTGAAGTGCATAATATTGCGCGTTTCGGTTTCAGTCTATGGATTTCCGAATGCTCGAATCATCGACTGATGTTCTGTGTCTGAGGTACCACCTACCATCAAGTGAACCTCATTCTCGTCTGTCGATATCTGACATAAAAAAAAATTCCATCATGGATTTTTTTGTAGATCTATAAAAGAGAAATGTCCCACCATGCATTATTTGATATATGTCAAAAGGATTACGCAGCGTGTTCGATCATAACTCCCAAGCGGCTTGACTTTTCGATACTTCCAACAAGTATCGTTATATTTCAACCAATGAGGATCAGTAACGTTATAGCAAATTCAATGAAATTAGTATCCACGTTATTCTTTATGACATTAGAATGATATATCTTTTTGAATTATCCAAATCGGACCATTACTTACGAAGATATTAAGTGATAAACGTGTGCCGTTCCTGCCGCGAAAAGTAAATGTACGCGGGAGCGTGTGACGTCACTGTGACGGAACCGAGCGCGGCCTAGTACCGGCGCTCTTACTTCTCGATTTAACGAAGCTGTTAGAATGTAATTTTGTGATATTTTAATTATAAAACATACATAAATAATATGAGTACTAATAAATTAGACGCTGGTTTTGTGCAAGCTCAATCAGATAACTGGTATTTGACTACCTAGAATGATTTCTAAGTTCACTAGCGCTGAAATCCGTGGTTGGAAACCTCAAAGGTAAGGGTGCTGCTTATTATTTACGAACGTAGGTACTTATTAGTAATATTTCGGTCTAAGTGGACGTATATAGGTGTAAGAAATAATGAATGTAAGTGTATAGATACAGGGACGTATTCAGAACTTATGAATAAAGTGCTTATAGAATCTTGATAAACGAATGATGTTTTCGTTCATTCATATGTAGATTATTTCGTGGATGGCTTTTAACCTACTTGCGCTTTAGTTAGTGAATGGTAGTGTATGGTACGTAATTTTCCATATCTTCTTGAAATTTAAATATATATTAAATGCTTATAAAATATTGTTATTCACTCTTTGCTTTTTACCCGAGTACGTCCCTGTGTCATTTGTTTTGACTCTGGAATATTACCTACATAGAAATGGAAATAGGTAGGTACGAACGTATGTTTATCCACAAAACTCAGGAAAATTAAGTAGTTACGTTTTTATTGGTTTTTTATATTATTTTATAAAAAATATTAATACAGCAGGCTTAAAATAAGATAATACTTAGGTACACTACACGTAATAGTAGGTATCAACTTATTTTCAAATCAACTAAATAATAGTTATAGTTACGTAGGTACGTAAATCGAAAATAATAATAATCGTCGTAAGTAGAAGAAGCGAAAGTGGTATGTAAGGATCGGAGCATATGGAATTCCGTGATCTCTTCCTACCCCAATGAGAAAGAGGCGTGATATATATGTATGTATGTATGTAAATCGAAACTATCTTCACACCAATGTCTTGTAGCCTGGGCAGAGGGTAGAGTTTTATCATATCTTCTTACAACGGAATACCATTTTTACAAGTTTTGGGTTTTTCGGCACGTTAAAAAGTAGTTTTTCTGGCGTTTTAATAGAAGTGTTTGTACATTTCGGAACTATACAATATTTACACATAGTTTAAAGGTGAATTAAACACAAATCGGACACAAACTTAATGTTTTAGTCACAATTAACCAAAGAATATACTGCGCGCCATACGGCTAACAGGCGGCGACCGTCACAGTGACGTCATAGCAACCGCGGCGGCCACTCAGTGAACTTCGCTAGTAATTTGGTCATAACTTCGTCAATTATTATCGTAGAACAAAACTTTTTGCACTGTATGTTAAGGATTTCTTAGCTCTTTAAATCTGCATTCTCAACTAAAAACGTTACGGATCCTCATTCACACAAATCCTTCACAAATTATATACCTAAACCTTCCTCTTGAATACCTCTATCTATATATTGTCTATCTGTCTATCTATTATCAATCTATCTATTAAAAAAAACCGCATCAATCCGTTGCGTAGTTTTCAAGATCTATGCATACATAGCGACAGACAGACAACGGGAAGCGAGTTTGTTTTATACTATGTAGTGATTTGGCTCTCGAAAGACGATATAATTTTAATTGAGGTTTCTTGGAATATAGGTATTCCAGTTTTATTTTCCTCCTATACTGCGGTACTACCTCATTACATGGTTTTTAAATCCGTTCTTACAAAATTCAAAAATCATTTATTCATTTATATAACACAATGTACACTTATGAACGTCAATAAAAAATACATATTAAATGCTTCTAATTTTACATTTACTGCCAGTTCTCAAATCAAGGGTGTAGAAAATAATACAAATCGAATAAGAATTATTTATTTGTAAAACATGGTGCAATGATTGGTAAAATTAAAATACATTATATCGATCGCATGTTTGCCAGTACTAACAATAAGAATAGTTTTTTTTTGATTTTTCACTTAATAATATTACAAGCAACCCGGTATTGGCGTGTGTCTAAATATATTTAAGGTCGTAAAAGCTGTATTGTATTATTAATTATCTTGATATATCTCAAATGGATTAGGCAGCGTTTTCGATCATAGCTCCCAAGCGGCTTGACTTTATCCGACACTTCCAACAATTATCGTTATATTTCAACCAATTTACACAAAACCTTGACAAATTATATAGCTAAACCTTCCTCTTGAATCCCTCTATCTATCTATTGTCTATCTGTCTATCTATTATCAATATATCTATTAAAAAACCGCATCAATCCGTTGTATAGTTTTCAAGATCTATGCATACATAGGGACAGACCGACAATGGGAAGCGACTTTTTATGGTATGTAGTGATTTGGCTATCTATAGAAGACGATATAATAATATTAATTGAGGTTTCTTGGAACATAGGTATTCCAGTTTTATTTTCCTCCTATACTGCGGTACTACCTTATTACATGGTTTTTAAATCGGTTCTTACAAATCCAATAAGTATAAGAATTATTTATTTTGTAAAACATGGTGCAATGATTGGTAAAATTAAAATACATTATGACGATCGCATGTTTTGCCAGTACTAAGAATAGATTTTTTTTTGATTTTTCACTTAATAATATTATAAGTATATAATAACAATATATACCGGAGATATTGGAGTGTGTCTAAAATATTTTAGGTCATAAAAGCTGTATTGTAATAGCTATTTTTTAGTTGGTATCTAAAAACATTGAATGGCTTATCTCTTAAACTTAGGCAAGTTGCTAAAAAGTAAAAATCCTAATCATATTAGATTATGCGCCGGGTTGTACCTCCCCCTAAAATATGGAGGGGACCACTTGTGGGGACAGGTCGGACTTGAATTCGTGTATGCGGTGATGTTGGCTGTTTCGACTATGTATTTGCATGTTGTTTCCACGAGAATGTAAGTGAGTGCTCCTATTTCACCATGCCTACTGCTGATAGATGACAAACCATCGTTTTTTATTATTATTATTATTATTATTATAGCTAATTACTTAAAGATGTCATGTGGAACAAGGTGTAATGGTTGCATCTTCTTATAAACATTTTGTAAAACAAAAAACTTGGCGTAAACCTTCTTCTTCTTCTTCTTGTGGTGCCTCTCCATTACTGGAGGTTGGCCGTCAGTCTCGCGAAGCGTGTCTCGTCCTGTGCCAGATGCAGCAACTCCTCTGCAGTCGCAATACCAGTCCACTCCCTAACGTTACGCAGCCATGATTTTTTCCTTCTACCAACACGCCTTTTCCCCTGGATCTTACCCATCATGATTAGTTGAAGGAGGTGGTAGCGGTCATGGCGCAACACGTGGCCCAGGTATGCAACCTTCCGATGTTTAATGTTCTGCATCAGTTTTTTGGACATCCCAACTCGATTAAGAACCTTCTCGTTAGAGACCTTCTGGATCCAGCTAATACGAAGCATGCGACGATAACACCACATCTCAAATGCTTCTAAGCGCCGGCGGGTGTCTTCTTTTATTGTCCAAGCTTCACAGCCGTACAGAACAATCGGCCATATGTAACAGAGGAGAATTCGGACTCGGAGTTTTATGTTCAAGTGACGACAGCACAAAACTTTCTTCATTTTGTTGAAAGATCCCCGGGCAACTTCAATTCGGGTTGGCGTAAACCGCCAATGATTATTATTATACCAAATTAAAACGTGTTGTAATTATATTATTAACCCCGTTATTTCACTTAAAGATAAAGTAAAAGTTGTTTTTAATATGTGACTAGTACTTTAAGAAAAGAAAAGGCTGCACAGAACAGGAAAAAATCTGTTCTGTGTGTATCTCGCGACATTTATTGTGTAGTCAAAATCCAAAGTTAATAATTGTTCCTCTTTCACGCAAAAACTACCGAACGGATTTTGATGAAACTTTACAGTAATATAGCTTATACATCAGAATAACACATAGGCTACAATTTATAAAGATTTTGTCTAATTTGGCCATAATATTACGATAAGTATCTCGAAAAGTAAGTCGAAAAATTCCTGCCCTTTGAGAGTTACGAGTATCATGGCGTGCGCTGCCTAAACCGTTGGAGTTACACGAATATAATGTATTATGAGATTACAGTTCTAAATAAAAGTCCGCGATAGCATATATCTACCTTTTATATGGAAACCAATATATCCTAAACTATGAAACTTAAATACATTTAAATTGGATACTTTTTTAGAGTATTTAAAGCTAATTCTTATCAAAATTGACACATTTTTCGCTTTCAGTATTTAATATATTCAATTACACTTATGTACGTCAATAAAAAAAAACATATTAAATGCTTCTAATTTTACATTTACCGCCAGTTCTCAAATCAAGGGCGTAGAACGGACGAGAAGAACTGGCAATAAACTCGCCGCCACTCTTTTTAATCGCCAAGTTTTTTGTTTAGATGAACTTGGTCTTTTACACTAAGTAATTTGAATTATCACGATAAGATTGACTTGAGTGGAGCGCCAAAAATAAGCTATCCGTGGTACTAATTCGCGGGTAGAAGCTAGTAATAAATTATTTATTTATTTTTATTTATTTATATTTATTCACGAAATCACCATATACAATAACAATACATAATAACATTCAAACTATACTAAATACAAATATATTATGATGATCTCTGAAATGGATAACCACTCAGTATTTGTTGGGGCAAAACCCCAACACTGATTTTCAGTGGCTCCAGTGAGGGTGATGCGCTGGCAGAAGTGACTACACAATCAAAATTAAAAATGGAAAAAAAAAGCAAACAAATGTATCAGCTAACTTAACTACAAAGAAACACAAAACAATCCTTTGGAATCCCATTACAATATTAAACTAATATATATACTTAATTATAAAATAATGATAAAAAGTTACAATTACAAATATACTTTCAATACATATAATTTAAATTTTTATATTTGTAACTTAAATAAGTTGAAATAACAAGGTATCAAATAATAACATTTCTAATATTTAAAACTAATATAATACTTAAATCATTATTTATTTTAGGATTCCAATATTAGGTAGGTATAAATATACTTATTTATAAAAGCTACTTAAAAGATATTTTACTTTTAACAAATAAATAGGAAAGATGTGATTAAAATGAGATTTAAAGTTATTTATTTTCATTGAGTTCAAGCTGTGGTATGATTATTATTAAAGACTAGTTTCAAATCTGTTTCAGAAACAATTTTGTGTTTTGTGGATGAAGAGGTCTGTCTTGCGTATATGCAACCTTCTTGTGTCCATACGTGACGCCAACCTTTGCGTTTTGCTTCTTCTCTAGTTATATAAAAGAGATGCCTATTAATAAGCGTGAGACGCTCGTTAACATAAAAGCACTTAGGGACTTGGTCGATGTTAAATCCCGCTGTATCAGCTCCACGGAAGCAGCCTCGCGCTGATCGCAATAACTTGTAGCGAGTCGCCGTCCGGGCTAAGCGTAGAATGATGGGTCGGGGTCGCGGCTGTCGACCTGGTGAGCCTTTCCGTACTGCGAAAACAATTTCACGCTCGTCCACGGTTACACCCATAGAGCAACACGGGCCACCGGCGAACCGGAGGGGAGTAGCCATAGCGATCGTTACCGATACCAAACAATCTGTCATTTTTTGCGGGGGGAAACCTGCGCTATGTGTGCGTACTCAAGTTCGCACACACTAGCAATCGTCTGTCACTACGAAACTCACACCGTGACAATTAAAAAATACACTAACAATTTCACACACACATTTAAACATTCCGTGTCATAACAGTATAATTAAATGGCGCAACTACACTGACAAGTCCTTTTAGCCGTAGTTGCAACAACTGTCGATACGCAGTATCGATAATTTCAAGAACTGGGTTAGGGAAATTAGGTTTATAAGTTCGACTTAATTTATTTATTTTAAAGATGGAGTTAATTTATTACGTACTACAATCATACAAATGAACTTGTCTGGTAATGCGCACGTCACGGAGAGTGGACCATGAGTTGGTATAGGTATAATAAAATCTTAGAAATAATTTGAAAAATACTTCGTAATATACAAAATATGTTTATTTCATGTATCCCTTAACGGAGATGGAAACGATTACAAACAACTTTGGGCCCCCAATGTAACAATATGAAATTGGTGTTAATTAATAGATTGAGACTTAACAGTCCTTCGTTAAAAATTCTATTATTTATGACAATCTGAGAGCCGAGTTATTAGAGTTTTAAGTAGTAAACTGTAAAAGTAAGGTTATGTTACAATCAATAATTGACATATATATCATAAATCTGTGATCAATGATATTTGTAGTTGTCAAATCGTAACAATTCCTAAATGACGACATTCGGGAAAGCACTCAGACTCAAAACGTAGAAAACACGAAACGAATTAGCACAGAGTAAACAACTGTCATGCGGCATGCCAACGACAGACTAAAATAAAAGATCGATTTTAATCGATAAAAAATCGATAATCATGTATATTAATTTTCTTTAATTAATAATTTATATTTTATTTAATAACATAACTGTAATGATATGCAATATATTGTATTTAAAGTGCATTTAATTACTTTTGAGTTAATTACCTTGTCCAAAGGTTTTTTTTTGTGATTGTGTAATCGATTCAATTAATCGAGAATCTCAGGAAAACTGTATTTCTCATATTTCTCCTCTCCCATATTGAGAATTGAGCTGATTTTTTATATTATAAGATTAAAAATATGTTATTTTTCTAGATCATATCGCAATTATTAAATTTGGGTTACACAATTTTCCATATCCTTTGGATTTTTAGGAAATAAAAAAAACATTATGGTTGAAGTTTACACTAAGTGATTTTAATAAATGTGCTAACGCGCGTAAGTATTATATTATATTTTAACAATATAACTATATTATCACAATATAATATTTGAATCAGAAAATTTAATCTCAAAACTGTCTCTGTATAGAAGACTCCTTTGCCATTTTTTTTCGATAACTTAAAACAATCCGACAACAACACTATCGCTCGGTGACAGCGACTTCTCGGAAATAAACTCGGATCAGTCGCTCGACAGATCCGTGTATTGTATGAGGGCTTATACAATACGCGGATCTGTCGAGCGACTGTGTTGGTAAAAAAATCCGAAACAACACGACCGATAATATTGTAATTTTCTAAGTTTTAAAGAAGTAAATAGTAATAATATGATTAAAAAATACCTACATATGAAAGATAACGCTATCTTTTTGTAAATTTGACGTGGCAGATATTTTTTGGCAACAAGAAACACAAACAATTCGGCATTTTTTTAGGAGGTCGATTCAGTCGCGCATCTGGATTTAGTCTAGTGAAAAGTGTGGCTACAACTAGTTTTATTGTACGCATAGGACCATTTGGACTTGTACTTTGACAGAGGGGAACGCCTGCGTATGGCTACTCCCCTCCGGTTCGCCGGTGGCCCGTGTTGCTCTATGGTTACACCAAGCTTTTCTCCCACCAGCGTAGCTATATTAATTAGGTTTTCACCTCTCACCTCTGCTATTCCCAGAACTTCAATATCATTACGTAGACTCATTTGGTCTCTCTCATTGAGCTCGTTTTCAAGATCGGTAAATTTCACAATATCTTCACTGTTCATATTAGAGAATTTGTTTTCAAGGTTAGATATGCGCTGTTCAGTATTCATTTCTAAGATAGATATTCGTTCTTCGATGTCCTCAAATCGCTTATTAAATACACCTATAGTTTCGGTGAAACGAGCTATCTCTTGCCTAAAAAGCGCCATCTCCCGAGACACAGTGGCCAACTCCGTACGAATATACTTAACATTTTGTGATAGTGAGCTATTGTCTTTTTCACTATCTGAAACCGGTGAAATCTCAGAGGCTTGCGAGAATGATTTTTCACTAGAGGATATGGAATTCGGAGATATGTTTTGCGGACTTTTTGCACTGCAATTTTTGCATAACCACCGCGCCGATACTTTAGAGTTACAAATTGTTTTGACAGCACATTGTCGGTGACACGACGACTTGCAATTAATGCACTTAATAGTATCGATTGATACAAATTTTCCGCAGACTTTACAATTAGTTGTAGGCATATTTGATTTATTGTATGGTGATAATATATTACGTTTGACGAATTAACTTTTTTAGTTTGAGGGTAGGTATTTAGTAACCTACTATCCACGGTAAATATTTCCTGTTCACTATGTTCTTGTTGATAATTCGTATGGATAACACTTGTGTATGATCTTTAGGTATTCTTCCACAATTCACAGTACTTTTTACGTCAATAACTTGAAATTTAGAATTTTTATGCATTAAAGTTTACGGAATCGAACTGTCACAACTGCCAGCAGCGCCACTCTGTCTTATTTAATTAGTTTAATTTAATTAGTTGGTTAATTAGTTGGAGATACAAGTTTGGAGTTTATTTGTACGCAACTTCACACCTGTCCAACAGAAATATCCTATCGCATATCGTAAATAAGCAGTGACAAAAGATCTTATGGCCGAATTCTCGAACGCTAATCAACATTGAGGTGTACTTAAAAGTATCTCTAACTCTTTCATTACGAAGGTAAAATGAAAGACAGAAACATTTTAAGAAGCCCTCAAGTTTTGATTATCGTTTCAGTATTCCTTGGCTAGCACGGCAGCAGCGCCGCTCACACTTCTAAGCAGCAAATTTTTTTTTCTGCTTCTTTCTGCCCTGTTCCCTTTTGTTTATTTGGGTTCGGCGCAGTATGTTCTCTTTTTCCATTCTCTCCTTTCACTCGCCATATCATCAGTCACACCTCTCAAACACATGTCATTCTTCACACAGTCAATCCATATTTTTTTGGTCTCTTCCCCTATACCCATCCACTTTCATATTCAATAATCATTATGATACTTAAGGTTATAATACTTAACCTTACCTTTTTAAATTATATTTCTCATCAATGTATCCAAAAACTCGCGTCTGCCCGCGACTTCGTCTGCGTAGAATTAGTACTGGTAGCTTATTTTTGAACCGAGCTGTTTTTTAATCAATCTCCGTTTAATGACGCTGCACTCAAGTCAATAATATCGTGATATTTTATAAACCGTTCGTCCAAATTACTTGGTGTAAAAGACAAAGTTCATCTATATTAAATACTGAAAGCGATAAATGTATCAATTTTGATAAGAATTAGCTAAATACTCTAAAAATTGCAATTGAAAAAATGAATCAAATTTAAATGTATTTATGGCTCATAGTTTAGGGTATATTGTCTTCCACATAAAAGGAGGATATATGCTATCACGGACTTTTATTTAGAACTATTTAAAACAAACAATCCCACCATACATTTTATTCTTGTAACTCCAACGGTTAAGGCAGCGCACGCCAAGATAGCTCTCAGAAGGCAGGAATTTTTCCGAGTTACTTGATAGTTATCGTAATATTATGGCCAATATACAAAAACTATGTGTTATTCTGATATATAAGCTATATTACTGTAAAGTTTCATCGAAATCCGTTCGGTAGTTTTTGCGTGAAAGAGCAACAAACATCCATCCATCCATCCATCCATCCTCACAAACTTTCGCATTTATAATATTAGTAAGAAGTAAGATAAGATAAGATTTGAAGATTCAAATACGAATACTTATGTATTTAGAAGGTTCTCAAAACATATTAGATCTTCGTTCTCGAATAAGGGATTGCGAAAAAAATATACCGAAAAATCAATTATGACGGGCTCGCACCGTTGGGTCGCGGGTTGGACTCCCACGGGAACATGTTTATAATTTTCTGTAAGCATGTCTTCCCCACGTTTGGTCACTTCGGGCATTTGACTGGTGAGAGGAATATCGAAATTCCAACCATATCAAACCACTGTTCATAGATGGAAAAACCGTGAAGTGCGCATTGCGCGTTTCGATTACAGCCTCTGGATTTCCGAATGCTCGAAGAAAAAGTAGGTCGACAGCGCACCACTGACTGATGTTCTGCGGCTGAGGTATCACCTACCATCAAGTGAACCTCATGCTTATTATATGTAATTGTTTAGTTTTAAAAAAAATATATAACTAGTAACATTTTGTAATAGACTTAAGTGGGCCCAACCCGTCTTACTTTCCATACAAAAGCTCGTACGTGATTATGGCGATGTAACCGATTTTTCATTGAAACTTTTGAACTAATAGGTATCTCGTGCACTATATCTAGGTTTCTATCGAAACAAAATCTCAAAATTTTCAGAAATAAATTCAGTATAAGCCTCCAAAAATCAGCTTTTTTGCAAAAAAAATACCTGAACTTTGGGCGTTCATAATGTACTCATAAATTGTGAAAGTAAATATTTTGTTATGATAGAAACCTTGCAAATATAATGGAGATTCTAAATTACAAAAAAATATTTCATAAACTTGTAAAGACTACTGAAAAACACGTATTTCCTAGAACAAGTTTTATGAAATTTCCGCACACTATTTTTCGTTCAATGTTATCGCGTTCTCACTCACTCGTTAGCTGTAGAAGTATGCGCTGCATGAAACAAAAAGCTTTTCAACCATGCTCGCTTTGACGATAGTCGAACCGGGAAGGGCCCTCTTAAGTGGTGTTTCTGAATAAATTTTCTATCTATCTATCTATCATGCTCGTCTATTGACGTATAACATTAAAAACCTCCGTAACATTCGAAAATTTGTTGCAAAAGCAGGATTAAACTGTCCTTCTTGGCTGGTACCGACTCCAAAAGTTAATAAATAATGCTTTGAAGTAATTAAAATATTAGTTTTGAAGTCGGTTTTTGTTTTTTGTTTAAAAATAATTTTATTTTTAATTTTTTGTAGGAAGTGCATTCTTTAAGTTCATTAATCCTTACATAATAATTTAGTAGCCCTACCACTAAACGTGCTGCTCAAATGAGACAGCGTCGTGAAAGGAACTACAAACCAAAACATAATCTACGTAGAAGTATATTTTTGTTTTTGTTGTTTTTCTAAAAAAGTACCAAACCAATTATGATAAATAAATATGGGACCACCTTTGAAATATCCCCCACCAAACAAAAAAAGAATCATCCAAATCCATCCATAACTTGCAGAGTTATCGTGTAACAAACATACAAAAAAAGAAAAAAATGCAACATACAGATGAATTGAGAATCTCCTCCTTAAAAAATCAAAAATTACAAGGACAATATACATACCGTCTTTCATTTATAGGGTTAAAAACAGTTTTTTTTCCTAAACACTTTAAAAAATATGGAGTTATATTTAATAACACTTATGAGAACAGTTTATTTGACCAATATTTTAATATTAATAATGAATTCATAGTTTTTGAACCGCGGAACTAAGATTTTGTATATTATCCTAGCGTCTGAATCGCACGCTTGCAAGGACATTACTAATATTAATCGTAGCAACTCCGTACAGAGTAGGTAAGAATAAATACATCAGCCAACCTAGCATGACCGCCACGAGATATGTCGCGGACGAGAGAAGACAAACTAAGATGTAAGATATATATATTATATCTCGACATCGACAATTTTGATAGAAAAGATATCTCGATCGACAAATATATCCATTTTTGATATTAAACGTCGAGTTTTAAGTGTAATTGTCATTGACCCGGAAGAAATATAGAAATAATCGATTAAAACACGAGAAAACGGTCGACAAAATTTTGTCGCGTTTGTCATGCTAGGCCGGTTGTAACGCTACTATGATGACATAAGGAAAAAAGATTTTTGTTGGTCCAATTTTGCCATATGTTTCACGGTTTTTCCATCTATGAACGGTGGTTTATTATGCGGTCATAATTTCGATACCGATTACCGTTTTGCCCGAAGCAAATAGAACCGATTTTTTTTGTAATGGTTTAATAAAGCAATTGTCATTTCATAATTCATTTCAAAATTATAACCTTCAAGTTCTGTTGTGTTGTAGATGTCCATGGGCGCCGGTAACGTTTTGACGAGCCCGTTGGCGCATTCGGTAAAACACCTGCCGTGCGCATCGATGGGTCGAGGGTTCGAATCCCACCGGGACCACATGTTTATAATTTTCTGTAAGCATGTTTTCCCCACGCCAGTAGGCCTATTACGAAAAACGAACGCAACGAACGGATCGAAACGAAAGAACGAACAACTTCGTATTTTAACTTATTAAGAAAATATTTTTAATTCTATTTACGATTATTCTTACAATCATAGTAATGTCAAACGAAAGACATAATGTCCTATTGCGAAAGACGTGTCGATCATCGGTTTCATAATAGTAAAATGTACGATCCGTCATCCGAAACTTCGTATTTTGTTTTGGTAATAGGCCTCCTGGTAACTTCATGTATTAATCGGGTGGGAGGCATATCGAAATTCCGACCGGGTAACGAACCATCGTTCATAGATGAAAAAACCGTGAAGTGCAAATTGCGCGTTTCGGTTTCAGTCTATGTATTTCCGAATGTTCGAAGTAAAAAGTAGGTCGACATTTTACTTCGAACATCATTGAGTGGTGTTCTGTTGTGCTGAGGTATCACCAACCATCAAGTGAACCTCATGCTCGTCTGTCGATATCTGACATAAAAAATAACCACTAACCATCACGAACCGATAGCCCGTTTGCCCCCTATTCCATAAAAAAATAACTTGACATCTTAAGCAAAATCCGCTATCTTATAATACCTACTAGTTACACACCCGGCTTCGCACGGATGTAGATACTCGCTGATAATGTAGCTTTCTATTGGTGAAAGAATTTTTAAAATCGGTCCAGTAGTTTTTGAGTTATATCGGAACAAACAAACAAATATATTATCCTCTTTATAAAATTAGAATAGATATCCTTTTACTCATCTTCCTTCACAAAATTTCCTAAATTCCGTACCTCGTTCTGAAATCTTACAAACTACATTATTTATTAATAAATAAAATTATTTTATAACATTTGAGAAGCGATGTTGTTCGCTTTAAAATAAAATATATAAATCTTAGCCAAGTGTCATATATATTTTTCGTTTGTGTTTGACAGTTCCATAAAAATTTAAATAAAAATAAAAATCTTTCTCTATATAATATTACTCTGTGGCCATATATTAATGAACTTTGTTGGATCCGGTTTGAGAAACCAGCTTTTTCAATAGCAAATAAAACAAACGTAAACATCGAAATTTAATTGTTTTGATTATTTCTAGTAATACTGATATTTCGGACGTCATACATAGGTATATTGGAAACAGTGGGAAGTTAAATTCATCTGTTAATGATTGAATTTCTTGATACAAAGTCAACAAAAATCTACAAAATTGAATCATAAGAAATATCTATACTTGTTTTTAAGCGAATTTAAAGTAAACATTTTGACTGCTGGCAAAATGTAGCGGACCCGAAAAACCTTGTTCCGAATGATGGCTTCAAAAAAAAAATATATTTCTAGATTTAAAATTTAAATAATATATAAAATTTATATAATTTATATTTAAAATGCTATTTCCCTACTTCTATTCTATAATGTCTAGTCTTTGATTATTTATATTATATGTCTAGTATGTCATTGATTTTCAGTGGACATCAATTCTGCCGTCGTACGGGTAAACGGTACTTGCAAAATGGCGGTTTCTGGTAAAGCACGATAAAAAGGACTATTAACTTCAACTGTATTTTTATTTATTGTATTTTTTAAGAAATTGTATATAGATTTAGTTAAAATAATGTGTATGTACAATTCGCACTTATTTTTAAATTAAAAAAAAAGGAAAATTCATATTTTGTCAAATACTGCGTTCTTTATTACGACGGCAGAATTAATAAAAAAACGTACGTGACATGAGCTGTCAATTGCGGAAGATGGCGGAGTTCCGAATTTAATTTATTTTAAAAATATTTATCTTCCTGATTTTTTTTCCCGATATTTTAATAGTTATTCTCTTATTCGAAACATATACGAATCCAACAAATAAAATATCTTTAAAATCGGTGCAGCTGCTATAATATATACTTCGACAATAATAATTAATATATATAAATATTAAATATAGATGTTTTTAAAAAAAAATGCAAAAACATATGATTCCGGCCAGGATCGAACTGGCGGCCTTCTGCGTGTAAAGCAGATGTGATAACCACTACACCACGGAACCCCTTGACAACTGTTTTGAAATTTTAAAATAGCTTAAGATATTTTTTGCCACATAAAACTATTATGGAAACAGCAGCTATCGCCGGCGGTTTTTCCGAACCGATACGACTTGGGAACCTTCACGAAACGAGGTACTAGTGTTACCTTAAAGGCCGGCTACATATCCTCAAGACCTCTGGTATAGAATAGAATATAATATTTATTTATGAAATCACCATAATATTATACAGTAAAAATATATATGATCTTGAAATGGATGACCACTCAGTTTTCGTTGGGGCAAAACCCCAACACTGATTTTCAGTGGCTCCAGTGAGGGTGATGCGCTGGCAGAAGTGACTACACAATCATAATTAAAAAAAAAACATATATAAACCTATCAGATAACTACAAAAAAACACAAAAACAATTATTATTTGGAAGTCCATTACAATATTAAACTAATATTTATACTAAATTATGAAATAATGATAAAAAGTTACAATTACAAATGGACGCTGTTAAGCAATACAGTGACAACCCACACGGTTGTCATTTTGAGAAAATTGAGTTTGAAGTTTTAATTCGGTTTTAATAAATTGCTTTTTAAACACAATAGAAATACTAGATTTTTTTGGTAATTGTTATTATTGCACTAAAAATATTTTTTTTTTCTTGGTAACAATCAAAGTAATAGAATTTAGTGTATTATTGTTAAATATTCTAAACATTTTGCGGTTTCGCGCCCGCTAGTTTTTTTAATATTTTTGCTAAAAACGATTTAAGTTTTTTGTAATATGTACTCCAGCTCATAAGGAAGCGATTGGTATGAAAAAATATTTTTTTATCATTTTGTGGGTTAGCACTGTATTGCTTACTAGCGTCCAAATACACTTTTAATACTAATAACTTAAATTTACATTTGGTGTTGCGGTGTAGTCGCTTACCACCAGCTCTGGGCTTTCCTGAAGCATGGACTATCCGCACGGACAATTCCTGGATATTTTTTTGAGATGCGATTTTAGGGGTGGGTGATTTGGGGGGGCGCCGAGGTCTAGAGTCTACTACCCATGCAAACCCTCAATACTGTGCCCTTAGCCTGTGCATATCCACAAGAATCTAGTATAGATAAACAAATTAAAAATAATTTTAAAATTAGGTATATACTATAATTTAATATTTACATTATAGTAAAAATATTATTATCAATTAAAATTATCTCTTTCAAATTGATAATTTAGGGTTAAATATTATGTCAATAGCTTCAAAACATTCAAAGCATTTATAGCAGTTCTAAGAACTTATGCTAGATGTCGCTTAATTAAAAATATATTTTTGTATTCATTTTATACAAATATATTCATACAATATAATATTACAACAATTTGTCAAACCCTCGTTTCAGGACAATTATTCCATAGGTTTCTCTTAGTAATACAATTAAATATTAAAAAAATCGGGGATGGTAAAAAGTGTACCAGTTCTTATTGAATAACACTGAAGAACGATTCGGTCATGACGGTGAAGTACAAAGAATTGGCAAGGAGAGATGTTTATTTTAATTAAAATTTAAACAATTTAGTTTCCGAAATAAGTATGTACTATGTTATACCTGGTAATATGGGAACAACAAAAAAAATTACGAAAAAGATGTTGATTCAACTTTTTTTTTTACCGCCACCTGTGAAACGCCGCTTCAAACTCAAAGTGCCGTCCGGTGCGAACCGCTTATCCAATATTGTGGTAAGCGCCATCTATGAATGCATAATGGAAACAATTACGAATTACAATGTTATAACAACTAGACATGTTTTAAAGATAAAGTATTATTTTTTTAACAATCAATCATTGATTTTATTATTATTCCGTAACTTTTTACTAAATACAATAAAAAAAATCATACTACAATGTTGAGTGATTAGAAATGACTAACAACACCTGAATTCATCGTTATCAGATAATACAACACCTGCATGACCTTATAGTTGTTATTTAGATAATATAATCACACATATAATACTCTATGTTCAACCAGATTTAAGATGGAGAGTTAATATTTAATACTAGCTGATGCCCGCGACTTCGTTCGCGTGGGGTTCACTTTAAGCTGAGCTTTTGAGCAAGCTTTCTTCAAATGACATATCCTCCATCCTCTGTACTTGGTGATTTCTTTTGGGAAAGAGCTATCAAATTAGTCATTGACGGTTGCTTTTGCACCATGTTATCGACATGTTTAATGGTGGTTGAGATTGGGGTTCGAAGGATGATTTGAATTTCAGAAAATTTAAAAAAACATCTCACGTAATTTATGGACGGCCCCCAAGGGAATCAAACCCTTCTCCTCGTACCCTGGGTACTTCTCGTTGACCTAGAATCATGAAAATTAATGTCATGTAGCATTTGTAGGTACAAGAAAAGTATCCGAAAACTGTAAGGCAGTTTTTTGTGGTATTTCCGAACCGAGACGACTTAGTGACCTTCAAAAAAAGAGCCTACTCCTTTCTTAAAGGCCGGCAACGCATCTGCAAGTCTTCGGATGTTATAGATGTCTATGAGTACCGGTAATATAGTTGTAAAAAACCCGTTAACTAACCAAATCTTTGGTTAATAACCCATAAAATGCCGTTATTAATGGGTTATTCCGACTGTGATATTGCGCGTTTCGGTTTCAGCCTATAGATTTCCGAATGCTCGAAGTAAAAAGTATGTCGACAGCGCATCATTGACTGATGTTCTGTGGCTGAGGTATCACCTACCATCAAGTGAACCTCATACGCGTCTGTCGATATCTATATTTCTATACCAATTCTAGCGACCCGCCCCGGCTTCGCACGGGTCAAGATTTTTTGACAAAAAAAGCAGGGGTTGTATGTATTTTTTAATGCCACATTATAAAAAAATAAAAACAAAAAATTTCGTCCAAAAAATAAAAAATAAAAATTAGGGGTGGACTAACATTTAGGGGGATGAAAAATAGATGTTGGCCGATTCTTAGACCTACTGAATACGCATATAAAATTTGGTAAAAATCGGTCAAGCCGTTTCGGAGGAGTATGGGGCCGTCCATTAATCACGTGAGGCTCAAAAGGGGGGGGAGGGGGTACGGAAAACATCACGAAACATCACGAGGGGGGAGGGGGGGTCTCGTTAGACATCACGTGTATTAATTTTATTTATTTTTTGTCAAAAAGCGCTATTTATGAACCGAAATTTTGAACGATTTGTAGTATGACCTTGATTGACTCGCCCGCCGTTGCTAGGCTAATTATTATTAATTAATTAATTATTCATTAATTTTATTGCAAATACATATAAATGTTTTTCGAATCAAAACGCCATTTGTTAAATATTTTTTTCCAGTCAAAAATAGCCTTTACTTAGACTTCAAAAAAATACACGTGATCCAGGGGGAGGGGGGGGAGTGGTCCCAAACCTCACCAAATATCATCAGGGGGGAGGGGGGGGTCAAAAAATGAGAAAAACAACCTCACGTGATTAATGGACGGCCCCTATGGCAACGAAAACTGTGACACGAGAATTTTATATATTAGATTATAAAGAAAGGTTTGTTTGTTTGTTACGCTTTAACTCAAAAACTACTCGACCGATTTTAAAATTCTTTCACCAATAGAAAGCTACATTATCAGCGAGTAACATAGGCTATGTTTTGTGTATATCTACATGGCACCCGTGCGAAGCCGGGGCGGGTTGCTAGTAAGCATTAATTAGCTATAATATCAGTTGGAGATAGCGTTTAATTTAGATAATCAAAATGTATTATCAGTCAGGTGTTCGATAGTTTGGAATATGTAGTATTAGTGACATATTGTGTTATAAATATAAGTAAAAAATAGTACGATGATGTTGATACTAGTTTTTGGTGAGTAATAAGATTCTTTGAACTAATACCGGAATACGCCAAAGCGTTTTATTATTTTAAAATTACCCTTAGATTATTTTACGCTTTTAAGTAAGCTTGTAATTTTCTGCTTGTAAATTTCCGAGTCTAGTGGCAGACACATTTCTGTGTCTGTTTCACTGATCATCGCTTACTAATAATGCCAGTGTATTCTGTAGTAATTATTGACCAGTATACATTGATAGAATACTTGTTCCATATTTCTGATGTCCTGGTACTTCTTAGAATTCCCGAGTCCCCTAGTGGGGCATGGGGCAGACACATTTCTGTGTCTGTTTCACTGATCATCGCTTACTAATAATGCCAGTGTATTCTGTAGTAATTATTGACCAGTATACATTGATAGAATACTTGTTCCATATTTCTGATGTCCTGGTACTTCTTAGAATTCCCGAGTCCCCTAGTGGGGCATGGGGCAGACACATTTCTGTGTCTGTTTCACTGATCATCGCTTACTAATAATGCCAGTGTATTCTGTAGTAATTATTGACCAGTATACATTGATAGAATACTTGTTCCATATTTCTGATGTCCTGGTACTTCTTAGAATTCCCGAGTCCCCTAGTGGGGGGAATGGGGCAGACACATTTCTGTGTCTGTTTCGCTGATCATTGCTTACGAATAATGCTAGTGTATTCTGTAGTAATTATTGACCAGTATACATTGATAGAATACTTGTTACATATTTCTGATGTCCTGGTACTTCTTATAATTCCCGAGTCTCCTAGTGGGGAATGGGGCAGACACATTTCTGTGTCTGTTTCACTGATCATCGCTTACTACTAATAATGCCAGTATATATTATTTAGTAATTATTACCAGTATACATTGATAGAACACTTGTTACATATTTCTGATGTCCTGGTACTTCTTACAATTCCCGAGTCCCTTAGTGGGGCATGGGGCAGACACATTTCTGTGTCTGTTTCACTGATCA
This sequence comes from Anthocharis cardamines, assembly GCA_905404175.1. Lineage (NCBI taxonomy): Eukaryota > Metazoa > Arthropoda > Insecta > Lepidoptera > Pieridae > Anthocharis > Anthocharis cardamines. The sequence continues at coordinate 2,173,007 of FR989978.1, forward strand.
TCGCTTACTAATAACGCTAGTGTATTTCTTTAATAATATATATAAAAGAAAGTTGTGTTAGTTACACCGTTTATAACTCAAGAACGGCTGTACCGATTTTAACGATATCTTATTTGTTGGATTCCTCTATGTCCGGAATAAGACATAGGCTATTAAAATATTGGAAAAAATTAGGAAAAAATATATGCATAAAATTAATTATGCATGCATTCTTAGCTTTTTTGAAATAACAGATGTCCACTGCAAATCAGTGACATATTAGACAATTATAGTGGGTAAAGGTCATATTCAAATTTAAGAATAATTATATAATTTCGAAGCCAAAATTGTGGCAGAACAACGTCTGCGGGGTCCACTAGTTATTTATAAGTATGGATTCATAGTATAGTAGTTCCATATTTCTGATGTCATGACTCATGGTACTTCTTAGAATTCCCGAGTCCCCTAGTGATGATCAAGTGTCATTAAGACATTTGTCTAAAATAAGACGTTTTAATGTTTTCTTTTTTATTTATTATTATTGTTTAATGATTTCAGGAGTCCTAATCAAGACCACTTTCGCTTTGTGGTCGTGTACAAATGATTTGGATTGCGCGAGCCAGGTCGGTAGCGTATGTGTTGACGGCTCTTGTGAGTGTCCGGCTGGACAACAGGCAGTGTTTGGAGGCACGCTCTGTGTTGGAGGTAATTTTTAAGGGACGATAAATCTTTCCTTTGGGACCTTGTTCAAACGGGAGCTACCTCTGAGAATACCTGAATCATCAATAAATTTATATAAAATTAAATATTAACTATTTAACAAGAAACAATCCATCATTGAACGCAGTTTGGCATTTGAAATTTTATACAATACTAGCAACGCGCCCCGGCTTCACACGGGTGCAATGTAGATGTACTATACACAAACATAGCCTATGTTACTCGCTGATAATGTAGCTTTCTATTGGTGAAAGAATTTTCAAAATCGGTCCAGTAGTTTTTGAGTTTATTCATAACATACAAAAATACAAATCTTTCCTCTTTATAATATTACTAGCAAAACGCCCCGGCTTCGCACGGGTGCAATTTAGATGAAAATAAGTTACACGCTGATAATGTAGCTTTCTAATGGTGAAAGAATTTTTAAAATCGGTCAAGTATTTTTTGTATTAAATCGTAACAAAACCACAAAAATTGAAGAAAATGACAAAGTATATACAATACTACCCCTCGCAGCATTGCTCGCTGCGCTGCGCTGCTTGAAGCCGCACCGGCCGTAAACATAACGGTGACATGACTGTAATAGTTAGAGATATGCTGCCGCTGATTTTTTGTAGATAATGGTGTGTTCTAAAAAAATGTAGTATATCATTTTGTTCTATCATCAATAGTTTTCGCAGCGCACGCGATGTAAGGTAGTTTTTTGATATTTTTTTCACACCTTGGATTACGTTATCGTAATTTTAGTAAGGATGCCTATTTTTTTTGAAAATGAAATATAGCCTATGTCACTCAGAAATGATGTAGCTTTCCAACAGTGAAAGAATTTTTCAAATCTGCCAAGTAGTTTCGGAGCCTATTCAATTCATACAAACAAACAAACAAACAAAAAATCAAACCTTTCCTCTTTATAATATTAGTATAGATAATATAGAAGTATAGATTTTTGATATAAAATGCTTTAAAACAGAATTGGATGTGTCTTTGAAGATTTTTTTAACGTATTAAAGTATGTTTAATTATGTTTTGAGTTCAATTACTATATACAAAAATATTTAAAAATATATATTTTTTGTGGTTCTGAATTTTTTTAAGTTTAAGAGGTACACTGAATTAAAAAACAGTATTTTTGTCCGTTCTCAAGAAATCCTTAATTTATGAGATTTATATTCTACATATTACTTACTACCTGACCCGGCAAACGTTGATTTGCCATGTAAGTAATTTCTAAAAAGCAGGGGTTGATAATAGAAGAGTGAAAATATAGGGTTGTATGTATTTTTAATGCCACATTATAAAAAAATAAAAACAAAAAAATTCGTCCAAAAATTAAAAAAAAAATTTAAGTGTGAACAACCCTTATCACTTAGGGGTATGAAAAATAGATATTAGTCGATTCTCAGCCCTACTGAATACGCATATACAATTTGGTAAAAATCGGTAAAGCCGTTTCGGAGGAGTTTAACTACAAACACCGCGACACGAGAATTTTATATATTTGATAGATGTATTCCACAAAAGTGTGGCAAAAATATGTTTCTTTCTTTCTTTCCTTCATACGTCTGAGCACAGAATCATTTAAAGTAAATATTATATTCTTATAAATAAAACATTAATCACTTTACAAAAATAATTTTAATAATCAAAAATAATAATTAATTTAAATTAGTACACAAATGGGCAAAGAGACAATGTTCTCTCTACGATCGTCGACAAAAAATGAACGAGCTGAAACGAAACGAAACGTGTTGTCTGAAAGACGGAACCCTGATATCGCCAGAAGATGGCATGCAGGGGGAAGCGGGGTCGCGCCCTAACAAAATAGGGCGGTCGTTGGAGTGGGCGCAGAAATTGCGCACTCGGGCGGTCACCGGCACGCTCCGCGGATGAGACGCGAAGCATCATCATAAGATGAGCAGTCATCTTGCTTTTATACACGTGGTTACTCGAGTGAGGGGCGCGCAGTGTTGCCATCTGACAATATTTATTCAATTGTTTTTCAGTGGCACCTTACCATTCTTCGCCGTGCTATGAAGACTATCAGTGTAGTAGACTGTGGGCAAGCTACGAGTGTCGGCGATCGCAAGGAAACCCTGGTTTGTATATAATACCAAAGAAAAAAGATGTACATAGAAGAACAGGCCCATACAAACCTTTGGACACAACAAGTAGTTCTACTTTTGACCTGTAGAACGCGCGGCAATGTATCGGTGTGACACACACATCTGAGCAGTCCGCTGACTCCTCCCCTCGCGTTGTCTCGTTCTTACGAGCGAAGAGCAATACCGCTCTACAAGCGGCTGGGTGCGAGAGAGTGCGCGCTATGACTCCAGCGTCAGAGTGTCGTTCATACGGATACTAGCAGCGCCGCGGTGACTGGGGTGAGAACTACTCTTACCCCAGAGAAACCGTACCAAGCGCGCCGATAGAGGCCTGTGCTTCCATGTAAATCCATGATTTTTGGTACATATGACCAAATTTAGAGCCTAAAAATCCTCTAAGCCTTTCATATTTATAATTAATATGTTATGCTTTTCAGTTGGTACATGTGAGTGCCAAGATGGCTTCCACTATTTCTTCGGAAGATGTTGGAGAAGCAGAGAATTCAGAGAAACTTGTGAAAGAGATGAAGAATGTATTACGGTGCCGAGAGATCCATTTGCGTTGAAATGCGACGGTGTATGTGTCTGCGCAGATGGGTACTATGAACGACAGCGAGGGGAGTGCAGGAAAATTGGTAGAGGTAATTTTTATTGTTATATTAACTTTTGTTACTTTCGGTTAAATAAAGATCGCCTACGTGCCTGTAATGAAAAATGATCAGTGACAGACACAGAAATGTGTCTGCCCCATGCCCCCCTAGGGTACTGGGGAATTCTAAGAAGTACCAGGACATCAGAAATATGGATCAAGTGTTCTATCAATGTATACTGGTTAATAATTACTACAGAATACACTAGCATTATTAGTTAGCGATGATCAGTGAAACAGACACAGAAATGTGTCCGCCCCATGTCCCACTAGGGGACTCGGGAGTTGTAAGAAGTACCAGGACATCAGAAGTATGTAACAAGTGTTCTATCAATGTATACTGGTTAATAATTACTAAAGAATACACTAGCGAGCGTTATTAGTAAGCGATGATCAATGAAACAGACACAGAAATATGTCTGCCCCATGCCCCACTAGGGGACTTGGGAGTTGTAAGAAGTACCAGGATATCAGAAATATGGAGCAAGTGTTCTATCAATGTATACTGGTTAATAATTACTACAGAATACACTAGCATTATTAGTTAGCGATGATCAGTGAAACAGACACAGAAATGTGTCCGCCCCATGTCCCACTAGGGGACTCGGGAGTTGTAAGAAGTACCAGGACATCAGAAGTATGTAACAAGTGTTCTATCAATGTATACTGGTTAATAATTACTAAAGAATACACTAGCGAGCGTTATTAGTAAGCGATGATCAATGAAACAGACACAGAAATATGTCTGCCCCATGCCCCACTAGGGGACTTGGGAGTTGTAAGAAGTACCAGGATATCAGAAATATGGAGCAAGTGTTCTATCAATGTATACTGGTTAATAATTACTACAGAATACACTAGCATTATTAGTAAGCGATGATCAGTGAAACAGACACAGAAATGTGTCCGCCCCATGTCCCACTAGGGGACTCGGGAGTTGTAAGAAGTACCAGGACATCAGAAGTATGTAACAAGTGTTCTATCAATGTATACTGGTTAATAATTACTGAAGAATACACTAGCATTATCAGCATTAGAGAATGGACTGGAATTCACTTTTTCAAATAAATATTTATTTATTACACTTCTGATAGATAAATAGATGATGATATTATAAAATAATATTAGTTATTAATCATATTTTTTTATATTTATCTACAGTTATTGGCGATGGCTGCGTAGTTGATGATGACTGTCATTTTCCTGGTGGAATTTGTGATACGGATTCGTTGTCTTGCGTTGATACTATGAGTAAGTGTATTCTTCTTATTATCAATGCCTAGAACCAGGGAGGGATTTAGAGGAGGGCCTGGGGCAACAAGGAGTGGGGCCACCTGGCTCCAAATTATCAATACTTATATTATAAAGAGGAAAGATTTAAGTAAAATACTTTATACTGAAAGAATTTTTAAAATCGGTCCAGTAGTTTTTGAGTTAAATCGTAATAAACAAACAAACAAATGGTTTCGCTTTATATTTTATAATATTAGTATAGACTATAGATTTGAAATGAAATGAAATGAAATGAATGAAATGAAATGAAAAGAATTAAATGAAATGAAATGTATTTATTTTATTTGATTTGCTTTTTGATGGGTCGCAGGTTCGAATCCCCTCTGGCATTTTAAAAATCCTAAACATGTTTTTATGTATTCATGATCACTTCGGATATTAACTATTAAACGGGTGGAAGGAATATTGAAATTCCAATTTGGTTCCGTTTATAGACAGTGTAGTTTTCGCGTTTCGGTTTCAGTCTATATTTGTTAAAAAATAAAATATAAGTCGACAACGTATTATTGATTGATGTTGTATCAAATGAGTAACAACTCTTTATCCTGATATTAAAAATATACATGTAAATATATTTGTGTATCACAGTGAAACGGAGCAACAGATCTTCATGATAATTGCACAGAGATATCGAACAAATCTGTTCAACTAATTAAGTTCTTCAAGCTAAATAATAAATGTATTTTTATATTAAAAAGAAAAGGAAAATTGTGTATAATTAATGGTAATTACTTGGTATATTTGATTAGTCATCATTGTAGGTATATAACACGCGATAATTGGGGTCCTTGACCTTTTTAATAGCAATATCATCGCTCGATTACACAAAGTCACGAAACGAAGTATGTATAGTGTACGTATAGTGTATACTTCTTGCCCCGCACAACCACTCTGTGTAATCAGCTTTCGCCGGCGGTATTTCCGAACCGATACGACTTGGAAACCTTCAAGAAGCGAGCCTACATCTTTCTTAAAGGCCGGCAACGCACCTGCAAGCCCTCTGGTGTTGCGGATGTCTATGGGCGGCGGTGATCACTTACCATCACGTGAGCCGTCTGCCCGTTTGCCCCCTATACTATAAAAAATAAAAAATAAAAAGATTTTTTTATCTATGTACAAATATATTGACAGTTTTAGCCAATAATATTGTATTTTATTAACGCGAGTATCACAAAAATAACATACCTAATGTTAACCGAATTAAAACTCGGTTTATTTATTATTTCGCTTCGCACGGGCGCAATGTACACAAAAAAAATATACAGACGAGCATGAGATTCACTTGATGGTAGGTGATAACTCAGCCACAGAACATCAGTCAATGATGCGCTGTCGATCTACTTTTTTTCGAAGCATTCGGAAATCCATAGACTGAAACCGAAACGCGCTATATGCACTCCACGATTTTTCCATCTATGAATGGAACGGTCGGAATTTTGATATTCATCCTACCCTGTCAACTATACTATGTTTATAGAAAACTAGCAACGCGCCCCGGCTTCACACGGGGGCAATGTAGATGTACTATACACAAAAAATAGCCTATGTTACTCGCTGATAATGTGGGATTCTATTGGTGAAAGAATTTTCAAAATCGGTCCAGTATTTTTTGAGTTTATTCATAACATACCAAAATACAATAATTCAAAAATACAAATCATTCCTCTTTATAATATTAGTATAGATTATTAACATGTCGTCCCGGTGGGATTCGAAATCACAACCCATCGATGCGCACGGCAGGTGTTCTACCGAACGCGCCAACGAGCACGTCAACCTATATAAGGATCTAACAATAAAATTATGATATCACACGGGTGAGCTACCGTCCAGCCCTTCAGGCTCCCTCCCTTCCTACGGCAGCCCAAGCCGAGGTACGTGTGAGGAGATGCCCTTAGGCGTGTCGTAGCAAAACCCCAAATTTCAAGGCTGAGCCACAGTGCTCGCCAATCTTGACCGTGTTAAGCTGTAAAGGCCACGAGGGCCAACGGTGAGATTCCATCAGGGCCGGACTTAGGGCATCCGGGGCTACTGCAGTGGTGGATTTACCAGCAGGCTGAGTAGGCTGCCTAGGGCGGCAGAATTTATGGGCGGAAAATTTGGGGAATAATTTTATTTTTACGTGTCTAATATTATGGAAATCAAAAAGAATTCTGTAGAACGTTTTTATGATGTCATTCAACGAAATATCAAACTTGTATATCCTGTTGCAAAACACCCAGTACGCCGCCCCGAACTAGTCACACTCTAGACTCTATATAGCATATTAGGGGGGGGGGGGGGGGGGTAGGTAATAGCCTAAACCTTGAAAATATGTAAATCCGCCACTGGGCTACTGCCCCGGGCCCCCACAAAAGAGGGGCCTCCGCAATAGAGAATTCGGAAAAAAATCTTTTAAATTCGGACGAATAGATACTAATAGGTAAACATGAAAGATAATAGGTAAAGCTGTCAAACTGTGGAACTCCTTGCCTGTGGAGATCAGGCAAGCTCAGACAAACGCTTCCTTTAAGAAACTCGTCCGTAATAATTTTTTCTCAATTACTTTTGAAACTTTGTAGGAAATATAACTAGGTACCTGTGTATTTAATTACATTATGTTATTATTTTAATATTTTATGTAGTACTAGAGACCCGCACCGGCTTCGCACCGGTGCAATGCTGATACTAAATACACTACAGAAAAACTGTTATTATTATACATATAAACCTTCCTCTTGAATCACTCTATCTATTAAAAAAAACCGCATCAAAATCCGTTGCGTAGTTTCAAAGATTTAAGCATACAAAGGGACAGAGAAAGCGACTTTGTTTTATACTATGTAGTGATTTTAGTGGATAGGCTATTTACTATTTATTTTGTTTTAATGATGTGTTTCACTGTGTCACTTCCTAATTTGGAATATTGTTCGTTCACGCAATTGGTTGCTTGGAAGAAATCACTGCTTAGTGATAAGGCCGCCTTGTTCACGCTACAATGTTTTGTTTTTTTCTGTATGTATATCTTTAAATGTATTGTGAAATGAAGTGTAAATAAATAAATAAAGAAATTTAAGGCCAGGGGGCCTCCACTCTTTTGTTTTCCGAGGCCTCCAAACCTCTAAATCCGGCCCTGGATTCCATACAAAAAAAATATGATTCCAGATCCAGACCTGAACCCATCTGTTCCACTCTTATCTGAACCCATAAACGCACACAGCACCCTCTCTGACAGAGAAGTAGATGCCATCCACAATGTTTCTTGCAGTACCAATAACAATTGTAATGCGACTGAAGAATGCAGTTTTGGAGTTTGTGTGTGCTCACTGGGATACTATAGATTCAATAATACGTGTTATGCTGGTAAGTAGTTGTTTATTTTGAATTATTCACTATTCACTTCAAAGAATTTACTAATTATTCATCAATCACTATTCCGTCGAGGTCATCCAGTTAGTCATCCTTGACTTAGTGAGACACAGATTTAGTGAGAAGGCGTAAAAGGACAAAACTCGCAGAGTATTCTGAATTATTCACTATTAATTTCAAATAATTCACTATTGACTATTCATTTATCACTATTATACTTTAATATCATTAGAATCCAGGTTAGATCTTGTGGCACTCGTAATAAATATGATTGTTAACTTGATATGTTAATGGTGGAAACAAAAACTAAATAATTTTGTTCTTTTATATGTATTTGTATAAAAAATGCTGTTTCTTTAATAAATATTATTTGCAAATTAAAATGAAATACTATATCATTCAAATTTGAAAAGATATTGCATATTCAATACGCACAATCAACATAAACTATTCCTTATTCAAAATTCACTATTCGTTATTCACAATATACTTTTCATAATTCACTATTCAATACATGTTTTTAAGTAGTTTTAATACATACTTCCAGAACTTGGTACACCATCTACACCTGAACAGTGTGACGGTCTGCTGGCAGTCGTGATGGATGGCATATGTAGCTGCCCAGCTAACTTCTTTTATGACCCGAACATGAGAGACTGTGTGAGAGGTAAGTTACATACCATCAAAGAACATAGATTTACATGGAAGCACAGAGCTTATGGGTACGGTATCTCTGGGGTAAGAGTAGTTCTCACCCCAGCCACCGCGGCGCTGCTAGTGTCCGTGTGAACGACACTCTGAAGATGGAGTCATATACTCTCTCGCACCCAGCCGCTTGTAGAGCGTTATTGCCGTTCGCTCGTGAGAGCGAGCGAGACAACGCGAGGGGAGGAGTCAGAGGACTGCTCAGATGTGTGTGTCACACCGATACATTGCCGCGCGCTGTACAGGTCAAAAGCAGAACTACTTTTTCTGTGCTAAAAGTTAATATGGGCCTGTGCTTCGTGTTTTAAGTAAATTTTTTATTTTAATTTTTTATGTGATTTAATTTGTGATTATCTAGCGACATCTACAATCTGCGCCAAGAATCAATACGAAGACGTAATCCTGAATCGCGCTATATGAATATTCCCAAGCGTTGAGTATATATACAACATCTCGACATCAACCACTGGGGCCTTAGTGCCGGCCAGTCAGTGGTTCGACTGGTCGAGGATCCTCCCTTTAGGTTGGAGGGAGACCACACCTCCCTTCCTCCACAATTATTTTAAAAATATCATCTATACATTCTGGGTAGTCCGAAATAAATGATTTTATTTAATCCACAAATATATTTCACTATTCGTTTCTACTTTCTACCAAAGGCAATCTTCAAAAATAATTCTCTTTAACTATCTCTCCAGTTACTCGTCGCATCACTGAATCCTGTGTTTCGGACGCGAATTGCCACACTTTCGGGGCTCAGTCTCGCTGTGGTGAGCCCCAGCAACCCTGGGGTATGAGGTCTTGCGAGTGTATTACTGAGAACGCTGTGTGGAACGCTAATAGAACCATATGTAGACTGTTTGCAGGTACGTATAATTACATAGAAGCTTCTAAATTTAAAATGTAGGTATATATTTTGTTTACGGGCAAGTATAATTAGATAAATAATTCCATATTTAAAAATTGATAGGCTGTTTGTTGTAATTATATAAAACGTTCCAAATTTAAAATACATATGTATATAGACTAATGTAGAGACTACGGGTAAGTTACGTAATATGTTCCATATTTAAAAATGTATCGACTGTTTGTTGGAATTACGTAAAAGGTTCCAAATTTAAAATGTACAGACTGTTTACGGGTAAGTATACTAAGGTAAAATGTTCCATATTTAAAAATGTATAGACTGTTTGTTGGAATTACGTAAAAGGTTCCAAATTTGAAATGTTCAAATTTTTACGTGTATAAATAATTATATTTATTTATTTAGGTATTAACCTATACTTAGGTAAAATGTTCCATATTTAAAAATGTATAGTCTGTTTTTTTGTAATTACGTAAAAAGTTTCGAATTTAAAAAAAATCTGTTTGCGTTCTACTATTTCACTTATTAACACAGGTGTTGGGGAAAGATGCGATGTGGACAGTGACTGCTTAGCTGGAGAACTGGAGATCACGTGTGTTGATGATGACGAGGGTCAGGGCTTCTGCAGGTGTCCACCACATTTGACTGAGCTAGATGGTCTCTGCTTGACTTCTGGACTTGGTAAGTAGAGGTGAAAACCCCATAGAAGTTCACTTAAAATTAGGAAGTGATGACTCTTCCGGCTTGATGTTTTGAAGATATAAGAGAACATAAAATAATATCGAAATATCGTAGATACACTAAATTGTACTTTAATATTCGACGGGTCCCAAGAACAAAATCGTATCTGTGAAATAGTCTAATCACAAATACGATTTTGTTCTTGGGACCCATCCATTTAATCTAAGCTTTTTAATTCGTAATTCACAGTAAAAGCAGTAATACTTTGGAATGTATTACCTGTACATTACAAAGACCCAAACGTTAGCGTCTTTCAAAAACCTAAAAAAACCCCTCACCCCTCAAGCCGAGATAATGGGGCCCACGGGATCGCAATAGCGTACTACCGCGAGCACCCGGCGGTCAGGCCAAACGGCCTCCTCGTCCCGCTTGTGCATGTGCATCCTTCCCATGCTCAACATGGGAGGTGTCCGCGGGACGAATTTTTAGTCAAACTTGTTGACTCACCACTAGTGTTAGGTTTCCGCCTTACGTACCATCTGCACAGATTTCAAACTTCCACCAATGTTTATGTTATCAACGCTTCCGTGCGTCAAACATCCCTCAAATTCTCAAACTCTGACCAATCATTTCCACACTTTTAAAATCGAGAAACACTCAAGACCAACCTGGGAATCGTACCCAGGACGTATGCTCTTACGGATGAACGTGCGACCGCAAGGCTACATACGCAGTTGTCTTTCAAAAACCTAGTTAAATCTGATTATGTTGTCTGTTTAATTTTGGTATTGTTCATTCTACAAAACTTAAGTCTGTACATTAATTTCTTATATTTTACTTGTTGTTACACTCTACTATTACTTATTATATCCCTCTCCATCCTTTCCATGCGGTTGCTTGGAAAAGAACCGCCGTTTGACTACATTTTTTCCTTCATTGTGTGATAATAAAGAATATTATATATCTATCTATCTATGTGCAAAATATTATTTCAATATGATCTTCATCTAATAAGTCGGTAAAATAGAATATAATTTTACCAACTGTAGATGTCGTTTGCACGCACGGATTTCTATGTGGATTCCGGATATATCCGGCACTCGCCCACCCAAGTCATCAGATTGATGCCGGATATATCCGGCACTCACCCACCCAGGTCATCAAATTGATTTCGGATAAATCCGGCGCTCGTTCGCACAGGACATCAGATAGATACCGGATATATCCGGCACTCGCCCACCCAAGTCATCAGATGGATGCCGGATATATCCGTCACCCACCCACCCAGGTCATAAGATAGATGCCGGATATATCCGGCTGTACCGGTTTAATCTCACAAATTATATTTGTTTTCAGTTCTTAACGATACATGTCAGGCGAGTGAAGAGTGCAATGGCACAGCAAACGCTGTCTGCGCAAACAGTATATGTAGTTGCGCAGTTGGTTTTCAACAAGAAGATGATTATTGTGCTCCGGGTATGTATAAAAATGTCCATAAAGCAAGTAAGCAGCATGCTATTGTCCATAATATTTCAAAGGTTTACAATCTCGCTTTTTTATGTTGGATTTCGACAGACGAGTATGAGGTTCACTTGATGGTAGGTGGTACCTCAGCCACAGAATATCAGTCAATGATGCGCTGTCGACCTACTTTTTTATGTTAGATATCGACAGACGAGCATGAGGTTCCTTGATGGTAGGTGATACCTCAGCCACAGTACATTAGTCAATGATGCGCTGTCGACCTAATTTGTATGTTAGATATCGACAGACGAGCATGAGGTTAACTTGATGGTAGGTGATACCCCAGTCACAGTACATCAGTCAATGATGCGCTGTCGACCTACTTTTTTATGTTAGATATCGACAGACGAGCATGAGGTTCCTTGATGGTAGGTGATACCTCAGCCACAGTACATTAGTCAATGATGCGCTGTCGACCTAATTTTTTATGTTAGATATCGACAGATGAGCATGAGGTTCACTTGGTGGTAGGTAGTAGGATGGTATGGTGGTAGGATACCTCAGCCAGAGATAATCAGACAATGATGCGCTGTCGACCTAATTTTTCATTCGGAAATCCATAAACTGAAACCGAAATGCGAAATATGCACATGTTTTTCCATCTATGAACGGTGGTTTGTTACCCGGTCAGAATTAGATATTCCTCCCACCCGATCAATGCCCGAAGTTACCAGACGTGGGGAAAACATGCTTACAGAAAATTATAGTGAGGCGTATTTATCGTAACAGATATTAATCACAGGTATTCAACGATAACAGATAACAGTTGTTCCTGCGATTGTGAAATATCTGTTATTGAAAATATCATGCAATACTAAATAACAACTGTTCAACAAATACTAGTAATGGTCAAGCCAATACAAAACAACTGTGATTGTTACCTGTCTCAGTTAAACATCTACGATTGTCGCGTGCTAAAACGAGATGCACCTAGTATTTATTATCCAAAAAAATACAATAGGACATTTCACAGGAAGGAAATCACATTGAAAGGTTACTCCTAAATTAGATCGTATTATCCGTAATTCCTTTAGTATCTGTGTAAATAACAGACTGTTATTTAAGAACAGATATTTTCATCTGTGATTATTGAGTAGCAATCACAGGTAGAACAGATATCATGTTTGACCTGTGATCACCCATGTCTAGCCGTGAACATCTAATGGAGACACTAATAGGTATGGAGTTAGTTTAGTATGAAAAATGATTTATAAAACATCAATTCTCTTGCAGTAATCGGTGGACCGTGCATCCAAGATTCAGATTGCATCGTTCCGGACACCGTGTGTATGTCTGGTAGTCAAGGCAACACTTGCCAATGTGAAGAACACCTCGTTGCTTATGACCAAATATGTTATACAGGTAAGTACAGGTCGCGAGGTGTAAGCTGAGCTTACACCTCACGCCTCTCTCCCATTGCGGTAGGCAGAGATCACGGAATTCCATATGCTCCGATCCTTACATACCACTTTCGCTTCTTCCACTTTCATCAATGCTTTCATACGCTCATTAGTTTCGAGTACTTTTGAATTGGCACTTTTTAAGAACGTCGATCAGATCGGATCGATGTACATTCTATGTCGACCACTCCCGACTCTTCAGATTCATAAATCTTTTTAGTTTCCATACATTTATCCATCCTGTTTATGTGCCCAAATCAACTGATTTCATGGGTATTCTAATACAATATCCTACTTCTACATATATCCTATCTTCTCTTTTTTAATCTATTTGTCCGTAAAGATAAATGATCAGTGAAACAGACACACAAATATGTCTGCCTTCTTCCCCACTAGGGGACTCGGGAATTCTAAGAAGTACCAGGACATCAGAAATATGGAACAAGAGTTCTATCAATGTATACTGGATAATAATTACTAAAGAATACACTCGCATTATTAATAAGCGAAAATCAGTGAAACAGACACAGAAATGTGTCTGCTACATACCCCACTAGGGAACTCCGAAATTCACTTTATACTATGTTACAGTTTCATCCGGTGAAAATGCAAATTGTACAGTATCAGCACAATGCGAAGCTTCGATGGGAGAAGCCAGCAGTTGTGTTGGCGGCCTATGTACTTGTGCCACTGGCAACCACTACAGAGATGGAAGGTGTTGGCCTATTACCGGTAATTATAATGTTTTATATCTTTTAATTGAATTTTTTTACATTGTAAAAAATAAATGAACTATTTCACTAATTGACTCGGTTATTCTAAGAAGTACCAGGACATCAGAAATATGTAACAAGTATTCTATCAATGTATACTGGTTAATAATTACTAAAGAATACACTAGCATTATTGGTAAGCGATGATCAGTGAAACAGACACAGAAATGTGTCCGCCCCATGCCCCACTAGGGCACTCGGTAATTCAAAGAAGTACCAGGACATCAGAAATATGTAACAAGTATTCTATCAATGTATACTGGTTAATAATTACTAATGAATACACTAGGATTATTAGTAATTGATGATCAGTGAAACAGACACAGAAATGTGTCCGCCCCATGCCTCACTAGATGTTAAATTGTTACTAAGCCAAAATACCTGTAATAACTCAGGACTTAAGAAAATTAATGTTTTTTTTGCAGATCTGTTCCAAAGATGTTCAAGAACGAGTGAATGCTATCTCCAGGGTATGTCTGATGTGGTGTTGTGTCGAAATGGCCGGTGTCAGTGCGACTTTGATCATCCCTACTCAGAAGAACTACGGACTTGTGGTAATTTTTATATATTACTAGCTTCTAATCTAGATAGGGACACCCTAATCACCTAGCGGTATGAAATATATCTTACGACCTATTTTCATACCTACCAAATATACATTTAAAAAAATTATAATAATCTATCGAGCAGTTTAGGCAGAAGCAGACGACTTGTACAAAGAGTACAAAATGCCTGTGCACGGTACTGTTTCAGTATACCCCCCCAAACTCACGTAACTCCATATCTTAATAAAGCAGGTTTATTAAACATGGAAGCTCGTCGAAAGCTTCATTTGGCTTGTTTGTTACATGGAGTTATAAAACACCAGCAGCCTTTTTATCTTTTTGAAAAACTGAAATGGACCCACAGCCAGACTCAAAGAAAAGCTCGACTCTTTTCAGACATTTTCACAGTCCCTAAACACCGCACAACAGCTTTTAGGGGCAGTTTTAAGTACGCAGCTACCAAATGCTGGAACAATCTGCCACCACCAATTCGTGAAATAAAAAACCTATCAAGTTTTAAAACCAAGTTAAAATCCCATTTGCTAGCAGAACAAAGTAAATTCTAAATGAATGCCCATCTCCTTTTATATATATAATTATATATATATTATATTTATGTAGTTTTCTTTTTAAATGTCTAGACAAATAAAAATAAGTAAATGAAAGCAGCAGCATGTTACTACAGCAGTGTTATTTTCTTTTCGTTGTTACTTTTTTGCTTTATAATGTGTTATAATTGTGTATTGTATTTTTGTACTTTTTTTTTTTTTCTCTTTGTTTGTTGTTAGTTTATTTTTTATGTTTAGTCAGATTTTACGTCTGACATTCCGTGACGTGACTCTTAAGGCAAAGGCTGAAAACCAAAGTGGTAAATGTTGTTAAAAATGTTTACCACAATATGTTGAGTCCTTTGCCTTTTCGCTGTCAGTTGCTCAAAAAAAAAAAAAAACTGTGTTGTGTATGAAATTATGTATTTTTATGTGTGACAGTGAATAAATGTTTTCTCTCTCTCTCTCTCTCTCTCTCTCTCTCAATTTCGACCACTAACACCGAGATTTTCGAATAGGTATATAGAAAGTAAAAAAAATTGGGCCAGGAACCTTCACGGGCTAATGCAGGCAGTAAATAGAGGACAAACTTAGACTGATTTTAATGATTTAAAGACTTTTAATAATTAAGGAACGAGACAGGCCAAAGTAAACATGGACGAATAAGATCTGGTTTGGTTTATTCATTCATTAATCAGATTTAATTATCCATTTTTCATCATCATATAACTAAAAATTCGTGACGCGTTTTCATCATCATCAAAACTAAAAATTCGTGACGAGTTTTAATTATCATCAAAACTAAAAATTCGTGACGCGTTTTCTCGCGTTTTCATCATCATCAAACAAAAAATTTGTGACGCGTTTTTATCATCATCAAAACTAAAAAGTCGTGACGCGTTTTCATTATCAAACTAAAAATTCGTTCTATGCTTACTCGAGGTCTGATCACCTACCAGCCTTCTGTGGAATATTATGCACTGTTTAATTAAAAAATGTTTCTTTACAGTTTCTTCAGCGACAACACGATACGCTAGTCTTCTTTTAACAATAAGTGCACTATTTGTATATGTATGGTATTGATGATAAACTTATGAATAAAATTAACTATTATATTGGTTTTTTATTAACACTTTTTACTTATGAAGATGATGAGACCAAATCTATTTTCGTTCAAAAAAAAAAAAAAAAAATTTATATACATTGTACATAAATTTCATACAAATCGGTCGAGCCGTTTCGGAGTAGTGCTGGCTTAGAAGTACAGCGGACACCAACTAGTGCTAGCCATACCACTTCAATGAATTTGAAGCGGAGGTAACATTACCAAAGTTTCAGCATTTTTGTCCAATAACGACAATTCAGATTTCGACAAAACCTCAGTAATTTGTAGGGACATCTATAATCTGCTACAACAATCAATCAATAAAAGACGTCTAATCCTGAATCGCGCTATACAAATGTTTCCGAGCGCTCAGTATATATACAACATCTCGACATCAACCACTGGGGCCTTAGGGCCGGCCAGTCAGTGGTTCGACTGGTCGAGGATCCTCCCTTTAGGTTGGAGGAAGACCACACCTCCCTTCCTCCACAAAGCTAAAGTTTATTAAGACACATTTTTTTGAGAGCCACGGGAGCTTCGCTCATTCCGCTCATATAATAAATGCTTCAGAAATAAGCGACAAAAAGTAATTAAGTTATGCTTCTCTATGATAAAGTAGTGGAAAAAGTTATTTCATAATAAACGTTAACACGCATGTAAAGAAAACAAACTAGCCAAGTGTGAGTCCGACTCGCGCACTGTGGGTTCTGTACAAACTTTTAGTTAAGAGCAGTTAAGACTAGTGGACCCCGCAGACGTTGTTCTGCCAAAATATTGGCTTCGAAATTATACAATTATTCTTAGATTGGAATATGCCCATTTGCCCACCGCTGTATGTGAAAAAAGATTTTCCCGCTTTTCTGTTGAATTTTTTCATGAATTTTCTGCGTTCGTGCGTTCTGGAGTTATAGCGTCAGGAAGGAAAACCCGACTTATTTTTATATACCTAGTAGAATAAAAATTTCCCAATAAAAAAAACGACAAATTTACGGTTTTCGGATGTTTTTCTTTTTTATGCTACATTACATTGCTTCATGCCAAATTTCATGATTCTAGGTCAACGGGAAGTACCCTATAGGTTTTGATTCTCTTGCGACTGTCAAAAGCATGCTGCATAAAAGGCCGTATCTTTTGATTGCGTCTACTTTAGAGCCCGTTCCCAGTTATCCGATCAGTCTTTTTGCCCTGAAACCGGACGCCGGACGTGGGTGTTCACATTTTATCCGATAATATAATAAGCCGGAAGGTCAGTGGTTCGACTCGCCGCTTTACGTTTGTATTTCGTACGCGATGGACGGCGACGATGATGTTCTTATATTGTGGTGGTATTTGAGACGAACGAGACGAAAAATAAGTAGAAAACCATTGACATAGTATTAAATAGACTTCAGGTCGCATACAAAATTCACGAAAAAAGTAACCTGTTATTTAAACCACGCCCCTTGTCAAATTTTGAAAAAATGACACTGCTCAATGGGAACAAAGAAAAGAGTGAAGTCGAAATATGATTTTATTTGTTACCAAAATATATATACATATCTATGTATTATACATACACACTTGACTAACTTCGAAGACTTTGGTATTATTAGTATAGTTTATGAAACACCAATGTGTAAATTATCATGTATCTAATAGGGTACAAAATAATATATCAATATGAAACGTAAACTATAATATATTTGATAAACAATAATATAATGTTTTATATAAATTGTAATTCGTATAGTTACGAGCTATAATGGTTCGGGATTAATAAACGCCGCTCTTATACACTGAGGATTTATTTATAAAAACAACACAAAAGAAAATAAATAAAATGATGAATTAATTAAAAATTACACTACTACAATGAGAGAAAAACGAAACTAAAACAAAAAACTACAATTACACTGCGCACAAAACACTGACTCTTATACTCTTCTGGCTCTTGAACTATCGCACTCGGATCTCTCGTAAATCGCAGAAGTTGATCGCTTGGTATCGCTTTCCGAACTTTTGCTATTTGATAGATACTGCCTTAAAATGGCCTGAAATCGTATGTCAGCTTGCTGAAAACGTCTCTAAGTGACTGAAATATACCAGAAATGTTTCTCGAACTTTCTTCAGCCTGTCTCCGTAACAGTATGTTAAATAATAATATCCGCAAAATGAACACACAGATTGGAATGTTTTCTTTTCCGTTTTAGCGTGAAAGCGTAACAAACAAAAATATCACTTTCGCATTTATAATATTACTAAGGATGCTTAAGATAGTAAGGATTATTTCAGTTCAAATCTACTCCATGCATCCACTATTCTGTTACACAATAGTTTGCGCATGTGTTGGCCAAGCTTGGCCAAACATTTGTAGCGTTGATTTAAAACAGATAATTTTGTTCAAATTTTGAATTATTTGTTAGTTTAAAAGCTTAAAATATATCTTATTTTATATGTACTAACCAAAAATAAGACTCCGTCCGTAAAATAGTTTTTTCGGGAATTATTTTCGCAATTTTTGAAGACAAACTGCGTCATTGTGAAACGTCTTAATATTGGCCTTGCTTGAAGAGAACTAAACAAAATAGACTCTCAAATTTCAAGTGAGCCGATATTTACCGGCACGGATTTTTTGCGTCGACCCGATATCTAGTATATTGTTGATCGAAGTAGAAAACTCATTCACACTCATCCGATTCGGGAGTTTTGACTGATCGTCGCAGAGGCAATACCTCCGTCAAATAACTCGGATCAGTCTTTTTCCCCGGATCAGTCATAAGGTGAACAGCTCCATACAAATTGTACTGCCACTGGCACATCCGTCTATTTTGACTGACCGAGAAAAAAGACTGATCGGATAAGTGGGGCTCTTAGAAGTTTGATTTTGTTGATCAGCCGACCTAACATGACCGCCATGAGATATGTCGCGGACGAGAGAAGACAAACTTAGATGTAAGATATCTCGATATAACTCGACATCGACAATTTTGATAGAAAAGATATCTCGATCGACAAATATATCTATTTTTTTGATATTAAAAGTCGAGTTTTAAGTGTAATTGTCATGTTGGAGAAAAAATAAAGAGATAATCGATTAAAACACGAGAAAACGGTCGACAAAATTTTGTCGTGGTTGTCATGCTAGGCCGGCTGATTATTTGATATTAATTTTAACTTGATACCTCCATTTTAACTTGATAACTGCCAGCTCCTGCGGTACCTAGAGGAACATCAGCTAATCAGCGACCGCCAATACGGTTTCCGTCGGGGTCGCTCAGCCGGTGATCTTTTGGTATACCTGACCCACCGATGGGCGGAGGCAGTTGAGAACAAGGGGGAGGCGTTGGCAGCTAGTTTGGACATAGCGAAGGCCTTTGATCGGGTGTGGCACAAGGCGCTTCTTTCGAAGCTCCCTTCCTATGGGCTTCCCGAGAAATTATGCAATTGGGTCACCAGCTTCCTGGCAAATCGGAGCATCAAGGTCGTTGTCGACGGTGCATGCTCGGACTCCAAATCTGTCAATGCTGGTGTACCACAAGGCTGTGTGCTATCTCCCACTCTGTTTCTTCTGCATATCAATGATATGCTGCGGATTAGCGGCATTCATTGCTATGCGGACGACAGCACAGGAGATGCCTCATACTCCGGCCGCGCCAACATTTCTCGGGAAAACGTCGACGAGTGCCGAAACAGACTTGTGTCTGAAGTCGAGTCTTTGTTAACCAAAGTCTCGGAGTGGGGCCGACTAAACTTAGTCCAATTCAACCCCAAGAAGACACAAGTCTGCGCGTTTACCGCTAAAAAGTCACCATTCGTCGTATCTCCTCATTTCGAGAGTACTCCCCTGACTGCCGCAGCTAGTATTGGAATACTTGGTGTGGACATATCGAGCGACGTTCAGTTTCGGGGTCATCTGGAAGGGAAGGCCAAATTGGCCTCTAAAAAGCTTGGCGTGCTCAATAAGGCGAAGCAATACTTCATGCCGGCCCATCGCCTGCAACTTTATAAGGCGCAAATTCGGCCACACATGGAGTATTGTTCTCACCTTTGGGCGGGGGCTCCCCAGTACCAGCTCCTTCCATTTGACCGCATCCAACGTAGAGCGGCTCGAATCGTCGATGATCAGGCTCTTTCCGATCGGCTCGACCCTTTGGCGCTGCGTAGAGATGTAGGCTCGCTCTGCATCTTCTATCGCATTTATCACGGGGAATGCTCGGAGGAATTGTTCGGTTTAATCCCGGCCGCTGAATTTCGCCATCGGACATCGCGTCAAAAATACCACGCATACCATCTTGATGTCTGGAAGTCCACAACTGCGCGATTCCTGAGACACTTCTTGCCTCGCACAACCACTCTGTGGAATCAGCTTTCGCCGGCGGTTTTTCCGAACCGATACGACTTGGAAACCTTCAAGAAGCGAGCCTACATCTTTCTTAAAGGCCGGCAACGCACCTGCAAGCCCTCTGGTGTTGCGGATGTCTATGGGCGGCGGTAATCACTTACCATCACGTGAGCCGTCTGCCCGTTTGCCCCCTATACTATAAAAAAAAAAAAAAAAAAACCTCCACGCGTTCCTGAGAAAAAGGGGTCTTGCCAGACGGATAGACGGACAAAGAAGTGATTCTATAAGGGTTCCGTTTTAAGTTACGGAGTAGGTACGGAACCCTAAAAAGGCATCGTTAGAAATCAATTAGTTATGAACGACACCTGTAATTTTTGTTTTTTGCAAATTAAATTCACATTATACGATAATAACTTTATTATTCTAATTTCTCGTATAACACGTTATAGCTCCCGCATAGCTCAGTGGTATACGTTGGATTAAGCATTGATGGTCCAGCATTCGAAACCCGGGACATGGGAATTATAAAAAGTACCAGGGCATCAGAAATTTAGAACAAGTCTATTCTGGTCTACTGGTTAATAATTACTAAAGAATACACTAGTATTATAGAAAAGTGATGATCAGTGAAACAGACACAGAAATATGTTCGCCCCACGCCCCAGTATCTCGGGAATTCTAAGGAGTACCAGGACATCAGAAATATGTATGTAACAAGTATTCTATCAACGTATATAATAATAATAATAAATAAATATAATAAAGCCAATTTATTCCAAACCTCTTTACAAAAATTTAACATTTCAAATGTAGTTAGTATTTGTTAGTATATGATTATTCTAATGATTAGTGGAGTTAGTAATATTTTCTATTTCTGAGATTTGGACCCCTCTTTGGGTGAAGGCCTCCTCCAACCCCTTCCACACATCTCTGTTCTTAGCAACGTATACTGGGTAATAATTACTGAAGAATACACTAGCATTATTAGTAAGTGATCAGTGAAACAGACACAGAAATATGTTCGCCCCACGCCCCAGTATCTCGGGAATTCTAAGGAGTACCAGGACATCAGAAATATGTAACAAGTATTCTATCAACGTATACTGGGTAATAATTACTGAAGAATACACTAGCATTATTAGTAAGTGATGATCAGTGAAACAGACACAGAAATATGTTCGCCCCACGCCCCAGTATCTCGGGAATTCTAAGAAGTACCAGGAGTCAGGACATCAGAAATATGTAACAAGTATTCTATCAACGTATACTGGGTAATAATTACTGAAGAATACACTAGCATTATTAGTAAGTGATGATCAGTGAAACAGACACAGAAATATGTTCGCCCCACGCCCCAGTATCTCGGGAATTCTAAGAAGTACCAGGACATCAGAAATATGTAACAAGTATTCTATCAACGTATACTGGGTAATAATTACTGAAGAATACACTAGCATTATTTATTAGTAAGTGATTAGTGAAACAGACAGAAATATGTTCGCCCCATACCCCACTAGGTGACTCCGGAATTCTAAGTACCAGGACATCAGAAATAATTAAGAAGTATTCTGTCAATGAATATTGGTTAATAATTTCTATAGAATACACTAGCATTATAAGTAAGCGATGATCAGTGAAACAGACACAGAAATGTGTCTGCCCAACGCGGCATTAAGAGACTATCGTATTCACTGTTTTATGTAATGAAAAGCAGTCCTTTAGTAAAACCATTAAAAGATTTCTGAAAGCGCTTCCCAAATTAATGTAAAAAGAAACTCGATAATTTTTATCTATATTTTTTTTAAGTTCACGAAGTTGCCAGATGCATGGAAAACATTTTTATCTATAGAACATTAATTAACATGGGAACCCTTTAAAGTTGTATTACGTTTTGCAAATCAGTGTCACGACGTGTTTGCTGATGTGTGGAATAATTATGTTTAACAAAAATAATCACTAGTTTCTAGTGCACTTTTTGTACCTTACTTTTGTTTGTTTCCCCGTGAATTGAACCCAAAACTTCAAGCTCCAGGAGCCATGAATAAACCTTTTATAAAACCATGATATTCAGATCTTTCTGCTTGTAAGAGTTCCGGAGATTAAATTAATCTCCCCAACACTATCTTTTTAAGAACTGGCAACACTTACACAAATATTGCGTTCTATAAACGACCTTCACATTAAAAAGTACATTTATGTTAACATAAGTTAATAAAATCAGTTGAATTCCTTAAGTTTAATAATAATTACTATTTAACTCGGATCGATCTTGTACCGCGATACTTTAAGGGCACATTTTAAAATATGTGACCTTTGACATTACACGTAATGCCTTTGCATGCGCGTCGATTAAAAAAAAAACAATTTGTATGTGTAATCAACAGTCGACCTTATTGTGTAAGTATTTAGAACTGTTTTTACAATTTATAATGTGGATTTAGACTATTTTCTAACTTATTGTAAGGTGTTTTCTTGTTTAAGCAATTTCGTTTTAATTCGTATGTTAATAAATGCTAAATTTCTTTGTTTATTACTGTTTGATGTAGGGTTTTTTTTATTTTAATATGGTGTACGAAGGATTCTTTCTGGCCTTCTAAGTAATGCGTGTTTACCCTTTTCGTTTAAATTGAAGAAATTTGGATACCGAAATTGTTGAACAAATGTCATGTTTTAATTAATTTAGTTGTTTTCGGGCTCGTTGGCGCGTTCGGTAGAACACCTGCTGTGGCATCGATGGGTCGTCGGTTTGAATCCCATTAAGAAGACATGTCTATAATTTTCTGTAAGCGTGCCTTCTACACATCTGGTAACTTCGAGCATTCGGGTGGGAGGAATATCGATATTCGGACACATCGACAGCGCATCGCTGACTGTTGTTCCGTGGCTGGGGTATCACCTACCATCAAGTGAACCTCATGCCGAACGCGCCTACGAGCCCGTCAAATTATAAATAAAAAATGATATTTGAACTATCGGTCAGAAGCTAAGAAAGACGTATTTAAGGGGGTATGATAAGGGATGAAAGTCGTCATTGGTTTTAAGTCGTAAATATAAGTCGACATTATAAGGGTACAAAATTACAAAGAAACGCTTCGAGAAAAGATAGGTAGTGCCCTGCACTTCCTTTGTCACGTCTTGTTGGGGGCACCGCCGTGCCCCCAGATAAAGTATTGGCCGCACGAACGCTTTATTCATAGAAAGTTGAATTTCATGTGGATATTGCTAAAAAAAAAAACATTATTATTATATTCAGTAACAAAAAAATATATATTATATAGATCAGTTCATTACCCCTTGTAAGATTAGATTATGTTTTATATATTAAGGAAATAAAAGGCTTTTTATTTTATTTTATTTATTTGTTATTGCTCATTCCACTCTTGACAAGTAAAAAGGCGATATAATAATCAGCAAATGAGAGGATCGACAAAAAATAATATTAAAAAAAAGTGTATGAGGTCAAAAAACCAATCTTTTTCAGAAACCTATTGTAATATTGTACTTTTTACCTTTGGCCTTTAATTCACCTTTAAATTTCATTAATATTTGAGCGACAGCTGAACGCAAAAAGAACGTTCTATTTTTATGTAGTAGGTAATTTTCATTCAATTTTCTCTTCAAGACGTCACTGTCCTAGCGTAGCCATGTTGTTTTAGCAAATATGGCGCTCGATGCTGTCAGATTTCCCGCCATTTTAACGTTCTGACAGCTTAATAACAGTCTGTTCTTTTTAACTATATGTTTAGTAAATGATATCGCAATATTATTTGCTGGGATTATTTTACAAAGCTATAGAATAAAGATGTATGTACGCCTTCTTGTTACCAAACGAGTGAAGACCAACTAAAATATAAAATATCTCAATATATTATATCTAGACATCGAAAATTTTGATAGACAAGATATCTCGATCGACAAATATCTCTATTTCCGACATTAGAAGTCGAGTTTTAAGTAGTGTCATGTTAGGCTCGGAAGGCATAAAGAGATAATCGATTGAAAAACGAGAAAACGGTCGACATCATTTTGTCGTGATTGTCTGAAAGGTTTTAAAAAGTAAGTAAAGGTGAATTCCCGAGTCCCCTAGTGGGGCATGGGGCAGACATATTTCTGTGTCTGTTTCACTGATCATTTTTCTTTACAGACAAGTAGGTGATCAGCCTTCTGTGTCCTGCCTGACTGAAATAATTTTTCTGGTAATCTTGTTTCTCCGGGATTCGAACCCAGGACCTCCGGTACTAAACGCAACGCGCTTACCACTGTGCCACGGAGGCGGCTGAAAGATTTTAGTGAAATATATATGTGATAATGTCGTGACGTCACAAGCTAATTTAAGTACAAATGACGAGGTCAGCCAGCTCTGGTTTCCGCTTCCGTCGCAACATGCAATGGAACCTTGTTTGTTATCTATATATATCTTCGATCAACAATATACTATGTCAATGATATATATAAAAGAAAGTTGTGTTAGTTACACCGTTTATAACTCAAGAACGGCTGTACCGATTTTAACGATATCTTATTTGTTGGATTCCTCTATGTCCCGAATAAAAGAATAGCTATTATAATATCCAAAAAATTCAAGAAAAAAATATATGCAAAAATTAATTTTAAAATAAATTAGATTCGGAACTCCGCCATCTTGACAGCTCACGTCATGCATTCTTAGCTTTTTTGAAATAACAGATGTCTACTGCAAATCAGTGACATATTAGACAATTATAGTGGGTAAATGGGCATATTCAAATTTAAGAATAATTATATAATTTCGAAGCCAAAATTGTGGCAGAACAACGTCTGCGGGGTCCACTAGTTGAACATAATTATTATTTTGTCTATTTGCTTTTAGCAGTATAAATATAGAACACATTTTTGACATAAGAAACGACATTCTCGCCGATAAAATAATGTCGCACCTTTGGGAACAAGGGGTCACTTCTGCAATTCGGAAATCTATAGATAGAGATTGAAACGCCCAATACACTTCACGGTTTTTCCATCTATGAACGGTGGTTCGGTACCCGGTCGGAATTCTGATATCCCCCATTACGGATATTTCTTCTCCCTCGTATATCCGTGGATAGCGATTCAGATATCCGGCACATCACTAATAAAGAGTTTATACTCTTTATAGACAAAATTTTTACAAACAGATTAAAAATAATAAATTTGTGATATGCGCGTGCATTAATGTTCGATTTTCAAAATTACTCGTAACATCAAAAGTATACAACCATATTCTTTGTGTCTTCAGTAATTTTTTTTTTTTTTTTACTTTTAAAATTGAATATCTGAAAATTCATACTTATTGGGTTTCAAAACTGTACCTTCGATATGAGTTTATAGAAGTATGAATTTCTATGTATGGATTGTAAAGGCCGAATACTTTGAATAAAAGCAATGAAGCCTACATATAAATTCCAGCTAGCACCCTTGCATGTTGCGGGGAGGTCGAATAACGCTGGTCGAATATATTATACTACTGTGGGGCGGGACTTAAATTTAACACGGATACAGGTTGTTTTATTTATTCAAAATCAAATGTTTTTAAAGTTATACTTCTTTAGGCGCGTTATGAAAAAATGATGAGAGTGAAATTTTAAGATGCGCGCGCATCTGTGACACAAAATTAACATGATGAAGTTGGCTACAGATGACCTGCGCGCGCACGATGTCCCAAAAAAACGACATGATGAAGTTGGCTACAGAATAGAATTTGATTGATTTTAACATTTTGCTTCGATATTTACTGCAGTTTTGTTTTTTAAAATTTTTCTTCAGACGCCAAAGAAGTATAACTTCTAACGCGAATACGGCTCTCGGATCGGTATACCAAGACTCAAAATCTATTCCTGAAAACTTAAAAGTAAAACTCCTTTTTTTATCAAAATGGATTGACTCTTTCTCTAATTCTGATGGTTTGTCCAATTATCTATCATAAATATATATTACATTGTTTTAGTGTGCAAAATGAATACCGTGCGCTCCCGAAATTACACACACTCAAAAAAAATGTATATGTGCGCGCCTAACAACTTTCACAGGCAAACGGTCTTCTTGAATAATTATAAAATAAAATTACGCATTAATGAACACCGTTTTGAAACCGCCTGTATATCAAGAAAAGAACCTTCGTGTACGGCTTAAGTTAGTCCCGCGTCAACTACCACCGCCTTCGTACGAAGAAAGAAACCTCCGAAACTGTAACTAAATCAAATTAACACAGTGAATAAATTTAAACTAAAACATAAAAACAATAAAAACTTCTTCGTGTGTTCTAAACGCAATTTTAAAAATCGAATATTAATGCACGCGCTTTTCGCACGCTTATTATTTTTAATCTGTTTGTAAAATGACGTTTTGTCTTGATTACTTGGGTTTTTTTTTTTTGAAGATTTTATGGCCTGGTAATTATTATGTTTAAAAAAAAATACAGACCACAGATTTCACTAAATAGGAATTAATGTTACAATATAAAAAATAAAAATTATAAAGATTAGTTAGTATTCAACATTGAAGTTAGTGTTAGAAATGTCTTTAAATTTTTAAAAATTGCTATACTAAAGCTAATTTAATGATATTACTTTTAAAGCCATGAATAAATAAACAAAATATTAAATTTTAGCGCAAAAACAAATCAGATAAAAGCGTATATTTTACAAACAGATTAATATAAATATGGTTTTAAAGATAGTAGAAACACATTATTTTACTTCTTACACAGCGCTGCTTATTACACCGTCATGTTCGCTAAAACATTTAAGTATAATGTCCACTAGATTATTATTTTCGAAAATACTAGAACTGCACTTGATATTTAAGATACGATTATAGGCTCATTTTTTAAGACATTTCTGTATCTTTCTGTATCTGTATTAAGTGAATTTAAAAAGTAAAAGACGGAATTAGAGTCTTCAGAGTTGCTACTTTATTTTGGCACTTTTGTCAACCATATCTTCGATTAATTAATGTTCATTATCTCTAAATAAAACTCAGTATTTTAATTGTAACTTATATTATATTCTTCTAAAAACGTTTAGAAAATCTATACATAACACCAAATGCTATGTTAAAAAAATTTGGCCTTTGCCTATATTAAATAAAAAAAAAAAACGTCAGAAAGTAATATAAAAAAAACAACAAAAGCTGACTTTTAGCTAATCGTAATCACTTTT
Source organism: Anthocharis cardamines (assembly GCA_905404175.1). Lineage (NCBI taxonomy): Eukaryota > Metazoa > Arthropoda > Insecta > Lepidoptera > Pieridae > Anthocharis > Anthocharis cardamines. The sequence goes on from FR989978.1 coordinate 2,200,740, forward strand.
TAAGTATTCTCCGTATTTCTAGCGTTTTTTTCAATTAATTTCTACATTCAATACCTACCAAGTGCTAAATAGCGGCCATTCAGGTGGTTTTCACCGAAATTGCCTAAACCTTGACCTCAATAGGATTCCATTTGTGTTAAATGTCCCAATTTATACATTACTTAAGCCTACCTCGAATCGGTGTTAATCCTATATAAGTTTTTCCAGGTTTTACCCAAATCAATGTTTAATTAATTAGTTTGACGGGCTTGGTAGAACATTTACCTTGCCTTCCGATGGGTTGCGGGTTTGAATCCCGCTGGGACGACATGTTTATAATTTTCAATAAGCTTTAATGGGTGAAATGAATATCGAAATTCCGACCGTATAACGGTAATTTTAATTTAATTTATTCAAATTCAAAATTTGAATTCATTCAGAGTATTTTTAAACAGTCTATTTTTATGTCAGATATCGACCGACGAACAGGTTCACTTGATGGTAGTTGATAACTCAGCCACAGAATATCAGTCAACGATGCGCTGTTGGCCTAATTCTTACTTCGAGCATTCGGAAATCCATAGACTGAGACCGAAACGTGCAACTTCACGGTTTTTCGATCTGTGAACGGTGGTTCGTTACCCGGTCGGAATTTTGATATTCCTCCCACTCGTTCAATGTGAGAAGTGACCAGACGTAATGTGACATGCACAATTATAATCACGTCGTTCCGGCAGGATTCGAACTCGCAACCCATCGGAGCGTGTCAAAAAGTCAAGTCTAATTGTTCAGTAGGTGGGTGTAGTAAAGTTTGGGAGAGTTAAATTTCAGTTGATATTTTATAATATTGATTACGAAACTACAAAATCACCGACATCAAACGGCCATATTGAAAAATATTACTTTTTGCATAATGTCTATTTTGTTTTCAAACTGCGATTAGATTTTCATGCATTTACAAAAATTTAATATAAGGTCCCTTTCCCCTATTTTTACTTACAAGTGAAAAGGGGGTAAATAATTCTGTCTGATTACTTATTTTGGATAACTCTGAAAGCCTTTGAACGACATTGAATCAAAATATATTTGTTTGATACTGGTATTTTGATTACAAATTTTTAAATATCCCCTAAAACTGGCTATACCAGTTAACGCAATATACCTTAATATTACGAATACATTTTGTAAACACCTCTTTAAAACGAACTTGCATTAATTGTAAAAAATAAATTCAAATTCAAAATATAATATGTATATTTGCAAGAAAGTACTACAGAGGGGTGAGCACGATCGACTATCGACAAAGTATTCGAATCGTCAAACTGTCAGTTGTATGAAAAATCTCATACAAATGACAGTTCGACGATACGAATACTCTTTCGATACTTGTTCGTGCTCACCCCTCAGATGTACATTGCTTGGATTCAGTACTTAACATTCTGCCCGTAGATTGGGCGTGCAAAATAACATTATTTCAAAAATGGCAACATTATCATTTAATTATTTAGCAATTACAGATAAACGTCAAATTCAAAACCGATTTACAGATAAACGTCAATATTTCCAAAGACAATTTTATACGTGTTAACTATTAAATTATTACAAGACAGAAATTCATCAATATTATAAAAATGTCATCAACATTTCGTAAACCTTCTTAAAGATAGGTCCGGTAATTCCGTTTTATCTTTTTCGTTTGTCAATCTATAACATTTGCATAGCGTATTCTACCAATTCAGCCAACTAAATATGTAAATCGACAGATTTATTAGGTGTATTACCAAAATCGAACGGAACGGAACGAAACGAAAGAACCACTAACTTAGTATTTAAATTTTTTTTTATGTTAGATATCGAACGACGATCATCAATTGATGGTAGGTGAAACCTCAACCACAGAACATCAGTCAATGTTGCGCTGTCGACCTACTTTTTTCTTCGAGCATTCGGAATTCCATAGACTGAGACCGAAACGCGCAATTCTATCACTTAACTTACATATAAAGAGGTCCTTGAAATTGTGCTTCATTTTATAGGGGTCTGTGGACTGTAATAGGTTAAGAAACGCTGGTTTAGAAAATCTGGGGGCACGACAGTGTCCCCGTCAAAACTTTAACCTTTTCTCGGAGCGTTTCGTCTCATTTTGAACCAAGGACTGAATGGTGTACCGTAACCTTTATAATTCACCGGAATAATACCGGTATAAAATACGATATCGAAATATCAACCTTTTATTATTTTAAATGGTACCTTTATTTAACCCTTTTATATTTCGGTAGCCTAAATGACTAACCTTGAACCTATCGTGGCCCGAGACAAGTTGCGACTTGAATTAGTGAGACAGAGTTTGAACGCGTTTTTATTATCGTTACATCAAGAAAGAGATTTCCCGCGCTTATTTATATACTACTTCGCATGGAACGTTTTAAATTTTAATGTTTAAAGATAGTGAGAAACCTAAACATATAGATTTAGGTTTTCTTTGAAATTTCGTTTCGTTTGGAATTTCGCTACCGATATTTAACCTGTTAAACCGTTTTAAAAGCATACCGAAATAAAGGTATTGAATTGAATCGGTATCGTTATGACAAATTTCATATGGGTACCGTTTCAAAAAGGTAGCCCATATCAATCGGTTATTCAGTCCTTGATTTGAACCCTAGTTATTCAGTCTGAACAGTGCTAGAGAATCCACATTTCAGGATATGACATCAATAGATCTACTTGTGGTGACAGGTCGAACTTGAATTCGTGTATGCGGTGATATTAGTTATTTCGTCTATCTATTTGCGTGTTGTTCCCACGAGAATGTAAGTGAGTGCTCCTATTTCACCATACTTACTGCTGATAGAGGACAAAACTTTGTTTTTTTTATTTTTTTCGTTTATATATATTTTTGATTATTATAGTTAATTACTTAAAGATGTCATGTGGAACATGGTGTAATGGTTGCAGATCCTTACAAAACATTGTAAAACAAAAACTTGGCGATTAAAAAGAGTGGCGGCGAGTGTCTTGCCAGTTCTTCTCGTCCGCTCTACGCCCTTGATTTGAGAACTGGCAGTAAATGTAAAATTAGAAGCATTTAATATGTATTTTTTATTGACGTTCATAAGTGTACATTGTGTTACCTAAATGAATAAATGAATTTTTGAATTTGAAAATTTGAATTAGAGTACCTACTTATTAAACATGCCAAGTTTCAAATGTATAGTTATTATACGGACTTATTGGCAAGAAATTAATGCCTAGTATTAAAATACTTTCTATTCATAAGCCCATAGGAGTGTCTATGTCACTTTCGAAACGGCCAAGCCACACATTTTGATCAAGGGATAGGATTTGTAGAGAACTTAAGACGGATTCACGCAGAACACTATACGCTATGATCCACCAGATCATAGGATAATAGATAAAAACTTGTTTAAAAATCAAATTTAATACTTATTTCAACTTTGACTCAGCCGGCTTAGCATGATCACGAGATATCTCGCGAACGAGCAAAGACAAGCTAATATATAAGATATCGAGATATATTATATCGATCTTTATCGATCGATCGAAAACTTTGATAGAAAAGATATCTCAATCGACAAATATGTCTATGCTCAATCGACAAATATATATATGTATGACATTAGAAGTCGAGTTTTATGTGTAAGTGTCATGTTAGACCTGAAAAAAATAAAGCGATAATCGAGTAAAACACGAGAAAACGGTCGACAAAATATTGTCGCGGTTGTCTTGCTAGGCAGGCAGTTTTCTTGCGTTCATAAATTAGTAATTGTATATAATAGGAAACTAGTAGCTATTAGATATTACATAGGTTATAGAGTATAGGTTAGTTAGCAAGAAACATAGATATAGGTGTAATATATAGGTTTGCTAGATTGGCATTATATAGGTACGGTTAGAATATAGAGTGCAAGTTAGTTGGCATAGACACACATTTCAATTACAATGAAAAGGTTAGATTAGCATATGACGATTTTTCTTGGAAAGTTCAAAAGAAAGCTAGTTTGTATATATATTAAACAAGCAACGTGCCTTCACACGGGTGCAATGTTGATTTACTATACACAAAAATAGCCTATGTTACTTGCTGTTAATGTAGCTTTCTATTGGTGAAAGATTTTTTAAAATCGGTCCAGTAGTTTTTGAGTTAATTACAAACATACAAAAATAAAAATCTTTCCTCCTTATAATATTACTAGCGATCCGCCTCGGCTTCACACGGGTGCAATGTATATGTACTATACACATAAAATAGCCTATGTTACTTGCTAACTATGTAGCTTTCTATTGATGAAATAAATTTTAAAATCGGTCTAGAAGTTTTATTGTAAAATCGTAACAAACAGTCAAACAAATCTTTCCGTTTTATAATATTAGTATAGATCAGTATATTAGTATAGATTAAAAAACTATTATGATTAAAATTATCTATTTGTCCTACATGACAATATTTAGCGTATTCGAAAATGAGCTGACATCACTCTCAGTACTAGACCATTGAAAAATTATTTTCAGCACAGCTGTTGTAACTGAAAATAGATGTACGTATAATCAAATGCCCATACAAACTTTTGGCATAGAATAAGTAGTTCCACTTTTGACCTGTAGAGCGCGCGGCATTGTATCGGTGTGACACACACATCTAAGCAGTCCGCTGACTCCTCCCTCGCGTTGTCTCGCTCGCTCTTACGAATGAACGGCAATAACGCTCTAAAAGCGACTGGGTGCGAGAGAGTGCGCGCTATGACTCCAGCGTCAGAGTTTGCGTTCACACGGATACTAGCAGCGCCGCTGTGGCTGGGGTAAGAACTACTCTTACCCCAGAAAAACTGTGACAAGCGCGTCTATAAGGCTTTGTAAAAATTCATTAAAATCGGTTCAGTAATTTAGTCTACGTGTAATTTTCATGGGCAAACACGCTAACATTTTACATGTTTATTAATCTAGTAGTGTTTGCTCCACGATCCACATGGAACTATACAATGTATGAAATATTGGTCAGAGTGTCTATATTTTGTAAATATCTCTATTGTAGGAATGCACTATATCATTATTGAGCGACTAAATACGCTTGGCCGATTTTCGGTGTTCACCAAGCAACGCGATGCCACGATGGCAACAGGGGCGTAGCTATCATAGGGCAAAGTGGTGCAGTGCACCAGGGCCCTGAAGCTGAGAGGGCCCCCTGGGCTTTGGAAAGAGGGGGCGGCAGCTCTTGAAGCTAGAAAAATTCTCACAAGAATTTTATTTTTTTCAAGATTTAAATGAGGATTTATAACGCGCGCTATTGAAAGCGCCTTTGATAAGTAATCATTTGCAATTAATTTTGTGTAGTTACAAAAAAAAATTGCCGGAGGGAAGGGGATTGCGATTATTTCTTTGCACCGGGGCTCTTGTTAACCTAACTACGGCACTGGATGGCAACGCTATCAGTAAATTTTTCCAGTAAAACCAGCGTCAGTACTGAAAGTATGATCAGAGGGGTGAGCACGAACAACTATAGAAAAAGTATTCGTATCGTCGAACTGTATGAAATTTCAAATGATTTCTCATACAACTGCGGGGTGAGCACGAACGACTATCGAAAGAGTATTCGTATCGTCGAACTGTCATTTGTATGAGATTTTTCATACAACTGACAGTTTGACGATTCGAATACTTTGTCGATAGTCGTTCGTGCTCACCCCTCTGACAGTTGGACGATTCGAATACTTTGTCGACAGTCGTTCGTGCTGGGCCCTCAGTACATTTACGAACATGCTCTTTAAGTGAGATGACAAAAAATTATGTCTCTCGTAACACAATATTGTATAGTAAAAGCTTAAAAAGATAGATAAAATAATCACTTAGTATTTGCACAAACGGTAATAAATAAATAAATGGGGGAAGAGAGAATCAAAAAAAAATTAACTTAAAAAAAAATTCATAGCAGATTTTCTTATAACTTACGTCATAGGCGCCTTAACCAGGCAATCCTGTGGTTATGTGGTTATATGGGGATTAGGGCATGCATTATTCGTTCGAAGTAGGTATTCGGATATTTCGAATTCTATAATAAACACTATTCGAATAATTCGATAATACGAATTTTTCGAATTGTGTTTTATTTAATGTGTGTAAATGAAAAGAAACCTTTTTAGTTCTTAAACATTTTAATTAGGAACCATTATGTGCTCAAAAAAGTCGTCTGAACATAATTATAAGTTGAAAAAAATTACTTTGTTGTGTTCGAACATACGACCGTAGGAAACTGAGGGCGTCTAAAGTATTGTCATTAAATGAACATCTCAAATGATTACAAAAAAACCTATTAGCCGAAAATACACGTTCAGCTTCAACACTTGTAGGTGGAATGGTTAGTAAAAAATCATACATTTACCAAAACGAAGTAGAATAGTTGGTATTCGAAATGTTCAAAAAAACCGATTAATTATTCGACTATTCGAATAGTTAATGTAGCGAATATCCGAATAATATGAATATCCGAATATCCGAATTGCATGCCCTAATGGGGATATAGTTAAGATGAACAAAAAGGACACCTCAATTAAGGATTATTTTAAAACTATGTAATTAGTTCATTGAATTAATACAGTTATAAAAATACGTGTAGAACATGAACACATATAAATTGTAAAAAAAACTAAACTCACTAACTTTAACTAAAATCAGATTAAAATGTTAACAATTGTTTTGGTAGAGTTTAATATAAAGCATAGGAATAATCATTAGTATTATATCGCTTAAATTACATAATCTAACTTCTTTTAATAATAATAATAATAAATGTTTATTTCAGGCAATGCCCATAGAAATTTAAATCTTACAATACACAGTAATTTTCCACACAATCTACTAAGACAGTCAAAAACACGCCTATGAAATGAAGTTTAAAAGAAATACAGAGGTTAAAATTAAAAATCTGACAAAATTAAGTAAAAATAAAAAGTAATAAAACCATAATATTATTGATATAGTCTAAAAAAGTTAACTTGTTTTAAGTAACATAATTTTCATACAAATTTTACTAGGCAAAGCGAACTTTAAAATCTCTCGTTTAGAACTAAAAAACTAAATACTTATCCCCTTAAAAATGTGGCTACAATATAACGTGCTTTTGATACTGTTATTTTTGACTGGATTATCTGCATTAAGTAGTTTTGGAGTGTCCAATACTCGTCCACCATTGTTGAGGCCGACACCAACGCCGTCTTCCGGTAAAACTCTAAAATTTTATATAATTAATGAGGAGTTTTCAATTTATTATATCGACGCCATTTTGTCTCAAAGTTCAGTCTATGGTTCACAAATTGACAATGACAGATTATTTTTTTTAGGAAATGCTTGAAAACTCCTCTATTATTGTTATTTATTAATATCTAATAAATAGTTTAAGTAAAATAATTTATAGGAATTGCTACCTTTAGATTATTTATTTATTACCAATGTTATTAATAGCAAACAATTAAGTATTAACAATTTTTTCCATTTAAAGTGAATTTGCTACAATTCCCAATGCCTATTTATCTGGGCTACCAGACTTGAAATAAAAATATCTCAATTTTTAAACATAAGGTGCATAACTATTTTTCATTTGATTTTGGTATCATTTTTTTTTATTTGAAGCATTTAAACCTAGACCATTATATCGAACAAAAGGTAAATATCGTAAATCTGATCCGGAATATCGGAATTGCGTGTTTTGTTTTACATGCGAATGTAAATGAAATCTGTAATAAAAGTTAAGAACATTATGACTTTTTTCCATAAATACACTTGATGCTTCTGTCAATGTCAATGTCAAGAGGTATTTTAATTAATAAGACATATTATGTACGCGCCGTTTTAATTTGGCGTTCGTATTTTATTATGAATAAAAACATTATTAACATGACTTTTATTTGTTTTTAAAATATACATTATACATTAAGAGTGCGCGAATTTCAAAGCCTTATTACAACTGCCATTACAAAAAAAACCGCTATCATTTAATCATAAAATGGCGCATTGACCGCCACGCACACACCAAAGAGGTCATACATGTCATATGCCAAACGATAACAAAGGAAAATAAAGAAAGACATCAATTTTGATAATGTACTTATTCAAATAGAAGCCACCGAGTTTCCTAGAAACTTTTTTAATAATAATATTATTATTATATTACAATAGATACAGTCTGCTCATTCATATTGCGCTTTTTTGCTGTCTAATACATAGCATACCATTTCACTGATGTACCTACGTCTTAAAAATGACGATTACGAAAGTGATACAATCATAAGATTTAATAATTGGTCTATTTTATTTGATTGTCTATCCGGTATTTTTATGAAAAGAGACTAAAATATGTCACTTTCAAAATTTCAAAATTATTTGAATTTTTAAGAACTTATGTATTAATTCTTAAAGTCGGCCAACTATCTGTTCAGAGTAAAACTTAAAGAAAATTAAATAAAAAAAAAGATTTCTTATTACTGTGTTCCGCGTATTTTTTTAATTATTAATTGGTATTTTACTTAAGAAATTTTAACTGAACAGATTATAAGTAAATACTCAAAATAAGTTCTTATATTTGTATAGTGGCGGCGTAAGACCTAAATGTTATGTGGGCGAGATCATTTTACGCAATCAAGATTCATTCATCCCTCTGCCAGCGCAAAAAATGCCTTTTTTTGGCAAAATTTTTTTTTGGTGCATTCGCGTCTTTTAAGTAATGCATAAATTTTCGGGGCGCGAGGCCCCCTAGGTCGCGAGGCCGTAGACGGTGGCCCACGTCACCCACGCCTTACGCCGCCACTGTATTTGTACGTCAGTTAATAGATAGGCCAATAGTGTTCTTCATCGTCGAGTTTCCCAAAAAATCGGTGCAAAATGCTACCAAAATTGATATATTTCGTAATCACTGTGAGTTTTATACGTTCTTCTGATGGCTTCGGGATCTCATCATTTGGAAGAGCTTACACTGAGCCTCCAAAACCAACCTCTACTACGCAAGCACCCGGTAAGAATATTTAAATGATATTTATTATATTTTTAATGGCAATACATGATGATGGTGCAGTGTTTCCAACCTCTTAGAATTCTACTAGCACTATCTCGACACCCCTCCCTTTTTCTGGTCGATGACGCCAACTTGAGATCACCATAGATTTTCTTTAAAAGTCAAGATAAATAGGCATCATATTTAAGAGATAAATTGAAAAAAATAGAAATACACACTTACATAGTGAAATAGAGAGAATTCCTAAAAAAATGTTCCCCACAAAATACTGACTTACCCCCAAATTTATTAATTATTTAAATACGCGCTACTTTTTGCAACGTTGCAACAGTGCGACGTGTGCGAAAGAAAAGGACTGACTAGTGAGAACAAAGAATATACTAAGATTATAAGTAAAGTTTGCTGTGTAAAGAATATATGCGTTTTTCTAACACCGAGGATTTAGTAAATACTTACTGTCTACTAATTTATTTTATCTATAGTTAGCTGCCATGTACATGCTTCCGCGCCAGGGCAAGATGGTATAGTGACGCGGGGACTCCTACGGCTCTCCTCTCCTACGAGACTCCTACGGCTCTCCTCTCTTACGAGTCTCCTACGGCTCTCCTTTCCTACGAGACTCCGACGGCTCTCCTCTCCTACGAGACTCCCACGGCTCTCCTCTCCTACGAGACTCCCACGGCTCTCCTCTCCTACGAGACTCCGACGGCTCTCCTCTCCTACGAGACTCCGACGGCTCTCCTCTCTTACGAGTCTCCTACGGCTCTCCTTTCCTACGAGACTCCGACGGCTCTCCTCTCTTACGAGTCTCCTACGGCTCTCCTCTCCTACGAGACTCCGACGGCTCTCCTCTCTTACGAGTCTCCTACGGCTCTCCTTTCCTACGAGACTCCGACGGCTCTCCTCTCCTACGAGACTCCCACGGCTCTCCTCTCCTACGAGACTCCGACGGCTCTCCTCTCCTACGAGACTCCTATGGCTCTCCTCTCTTACGAGTCTCCTACGGCTCTCCTCTCCTACGAGACTCCGACGGCTCTCCTCTCTTACGAGTCTCCTACGGCTCTCCTTTCCTACGAGACTCCGACGGCTCTCCTCTCCTACGAGACTCCCACGGCTCTCCTCTCCTACGAGACTCCTACGGGCTTATGAACAGAAAGTATTTGAATACTATGCGTTAATTTTGTGCCAATAGGTACTTGAGTAACGAAATGGCCAACATATTACTACTAAACAATAATTTACATACATACATACATATACTCGTACATCACGCCTCTTTCCCATTGCATTGCATATGCTCCGATCCTTACATACCACTTTCACTTCTTCTACTTTCATCAATGCTTTCATACACACTCGACGGTTACGAGTACTTTTGATTTGGCCCTTTTGGAGAACGTCCCCGATCTGATCGAGGTACGTTCGCCTAGGTCGACCACTCCCGACTCTCCCACTCACACCAGTTTCATAAATCTTTTTCCTTTCCCTACTTTCATCCATCCTTTCTACATGCCCAAACCACCTCAACGTACCTTTCTCAATTCTCGTCACTACATCGTCTTTTACTCCACAACGCTCTCGAATTTCGCCATTTCTTAATCTATCTTTCAGAGTTACACCACACATACTTCTAAGGCCCTCATTTCCACAGCATTTATTCTACTTTCATGTTTCTTCTGCCATACCCAACATTCACTTCCGTACATCAAGGTTGGGACTAATACACCCTTATGCACTGCTAAAAATAATTTGAACTTCAAAAACGAAAAGTGTTGATTCGGCAGAGACGACTGATCTTTCTTTTGAACTGAATAACAAAATATAAATTCTCCTTTTAATGTTTATATTACTATTACTTATAATAACTTTTTTTTCTAAGTTTAAAAATCAACGGGCTAAATTGACGGGCTCGTTGGCGCGTTCGGTAGATCACCTGCCGTGCGCATCGATCGTGTCGTGGGTTCGAATCCCACCGGGACAAGATGTTTATAATTTTCTGAAGGCATGTCTCCCCCACGTCTGGTAACTTCAGGCACTGATCGGGTGGGAGGAATATCGAAATTCCCACCACGAAATTACTACCGTTCATAGATGGAAAAACCTTGAATATTGCGTGTTTCGGTTTCAGTCTATGGATTTCCGAATTCGTAAGTAAAAAGTAGGTCGACAGCACATCATTGTCTGATGTTCTGTGGCTGAGGTATCACCTACCATCAAGTGAACCTCATGCTCGTCTGTCGATATCTAACATAAAAAAAGTCACCTAATATATCGTTGAATGCGCGCATATAACAACGATTTGCGAGTCTTTAATTTTTCTAGCAATATTTTATTGATCAAATTATTTTCTCATTAATGGATCAAATCGATCTAACGTTTATTTCTATACATTATATTTAAAGCAGATTTCGTATTTATTTATTTAAAAGACCCTTAACTAAAATAATAAAGGCTTTTGTTAATATTCTTTCGTTTTTGATCATATTTATTAAAAAATATAGTATGGTAAGTTTAGTGTGTATTAAAACTAATATCATGGTGTTTCAGTCAGACACGTATTTTGGAAAAAATTACCGGTCCCCGATTTAAAGTATACTATAAACGACTGGTCTAAGATCCGGGATTAGAAAAATATACCCTCATCTGTTAATTAGATGAAACAATTTTTAATAGGCTGATTTCAATATCATGAACTTATAAAAACAACCTCTGCCATCATAAGTCTGCTGCAATTAATAGTAATTAATTAATTAACAACTAATTAATTTTTAATTTTTACTTTCTCATGTTAATTACATGTTAAAAACATTATTATGTTTAGAATTCGACGCCGTTTATTATTGCATTTGGATTTTTTAATTAACATGTGTGGGAAATAAGCTACATTTACCTACCTTTTCTCACCTGGCTGCAGGTAAGTATAGCTATCATAGAGATGGGTGCCTACTGCAGTGAGGTAAACAATATAAAATATTGACGGTTTTAACTTACTACTTGTAATTAACATGAGAAAGTAAAAAATTACAAATAAATTAGTTGTTAATTAATTAATTACTATTAGTTGCAGCAGACTTATGATGGCAGAGGTTGTTTTTATAAGTTCATGATATTGAAATCAGCCTATTAAAAATTGTTTCATCTAATTAACAGATGAGGGTATATTTTTCTAATCCCGGATCTTAGACTAGACTTTCTTGCAAAATGTTATCTGGTATTCTGGTCGGATTAACATAGATTCCATAAACACGTACTGACAAAATTCGCCTGCATGTTGAAGTAAGACCTATTATAATTCGATGGCTCCTACGTAAAGGGGCGAAACTGCCGCTTAAGCCTTTTTCCAATTATTAGTGCATTGAGTTCCTTGTATCCTATTCTATGACATGCACAAATAAAATTTTAGGCACATAGGCGTATGTACACAAATCGGTCGCGTATAAAAACCGATCAAACGTTTGGTTGATTTACGGCGTCGTGTGAGCGTGTCGGGGGCGCGGTGAGAGGGCGAATGTACCGTTTCAGTCCTTTTACTCAGTATCCGAAAACCTCGTATAAAGGCGAAACATCACATTTGCCTTTTTACGTGATTCGGTTTTTAGTAAATCGTATTCGCCTGTTTTGTAGATATGTCATTTTTTGTACTTAATGAAAACTAAATAAGATTTTTTTTATATCATTACGGATAGAACTATACATTTGTATACTATGACAGTTCCTTTATTAGTTAATTATTACTATTGACTTTATAACCTCCGATGGCGTAAGTGCAGGCAGGCTGTTTGTATGTAAATTACCCTTGTAAATAGGCTGAAAGTCATTTTAGCCTTTTTACGTTGAACAATAAAACTGAAATCGTAAGAAACCAACAAAGTAATAAGACGAATGTCCAAAATCTCGAAATATATAAAAAATACATAAAATTTATGTACATATGTATAAAAACCACCATATGTTAACACTAACTGCAAAATTACATAAAATCGATGCAGTAGTTTAAAAGATATGACCCAAAATATAGTTCTGGCAACTTCAAACCGCGCGCTCTCCTGTAAAATTCATTTTTTTCACTTAGGCCTGTATACGTAGGAGCCATCGCTATACGGATAATTTATATAATTTCAGTTCCATTGCAACGATATCTTCGGGAATTCAAAGTCATGTAAACTTATAATATTAATTGAATTTATAATCATCTGAATCAGTCATTTCCGTTCGATAAAAGCTTCCGGTAAGTTCATTACAATTTGCCAGTATCCAACAAATATTATAGTGAAGTGGGCATTCATAGTTTTTAATTTAGCTTAGTTAATGTCAATTGAAATAGGTATGCAGTTTTTTCGATAATCCTTAGGTTTAGGTTTAAAGAATTTATTTTTCATTAAGACTAAATTCAGTCACTTTCATGAGAAATATTTAAAAACTATGTAATCTACGGCGACCTGAATATAAAATATGCATGCAAGAACGAATACATTTTGACAAAATATATATAGAAGAAGGGAAAACATCATATTTTGAGACACTATTTTAATAAGGAATGATCGTTTAAAATATGCTTAGCTCGCTCAGTCTTAAACATACCAAAAGATTTAGCATTTTTAATAGTTTTTTGGTAATTTATTGAAAAGCTGTGCTCCCTCGAAAGTTATTATTTTTTTCTCGTAATTAGTGCGGGCTTTAGGAATGGCAAGTTTATGAGAATTTAAAGTATAGCATGCAATTTAAAGTATAGAAAAAAAATGATTTCGTTTTTTATTGTAAGTTAGATATTATTATTTTCTTGTTTTCTAACTCGGTTTTGTATTATTATTATTGTTATTTTTTTCTAATATGTTGAGTGTGTTACCCTTTCACATGACCAGCTATTTTTTCTCTATTAATATAGTAGGTATTACTAGCGACCCGCCCCGGCTTCGCACGGGTCTAGATTTTTCGACAAAAAAAAGCAAGAGTTAATATTGTCTTTTATTAACGCGAGTATCACACATTTAAATAAAATACTGTATACCGGATTAAAACGCGATTTATTATTTAAATTATTTATCCCGACGTTTCGGATGCTTTTCAGCAACCGTGGTCGCGGGAGACTGTGTGTGTGGGGTCGGGATAAATAATTTAAATAATAAATCGCGTTTTAATCCGGTATACAGTATTTTATTTAAAAGTAAGAGTTGGTAATTTTTTTTTTTTTGGGGTGACACCCCTTATCACTTTGGGGTTTGAAAGATAGATAGTAGCCGATTCTCAGACTTACTGAATATGCACAAAAAAATTCATAAGAATCGGTTGAGCCGTTTCGGAGGAGTATGGCAACGAAAACTGTGACACGAGAATTTTATATATTAGATTATAAGTTTATATGTGGAATAAATTTTTGAGTTTGAGTTTCAAAAAAAATTGGTCTCGTTGGCGCGTTAAGAACAGCTTGCACTCCGATGGGTCGCGGGATCGAATTCTGCTAGGACATGTTTATAATTCTCTGTAAGCATGTCTTCCTCACGTCTGGTATCTTCTGGCATTGAACGAGTGGGAGGAATATAGAAATTCCGACCGGATAACGAACCAACATAGATAGAAAAATCGTGAAGTGCACATTGCGCGTTTCGGTCTCAGTCTATGGATTTCCGAATGCTCGAAGTAAATAGTAGGTCGACAGCGCATCATTGACTGATGTTCTGTGGCTGAGGTATCTACCATCAAGTGAACCTCATGCTCGTCTGTCGATATCTAACAAAACCAATATATTGTTTTCCCCTTAACGTAATGCAGGATAATGTATCCTTAGATTTTTTTTTAATTTAAAAATTATTTATTAAGTGTTACACGATTTCCTAAAGCCGAAAGAACTGCATATTTATTTTCGGTTAAAAAAACACAGCATGTTTTTGCATATTGTATGTACATACAGAATGTTCCAGAAGTTGACGTCAAGCCGGAATCAGGTAGCAGGCTTAGTCATGATTGTTATTAGAAAAATAAAAAAAAACTATGTTATATTAGATTTAAAAAAAATCGAGAAAGTTTGTGACGGTCTTTTCACTACTGTTACTACAGAAATTTGCTTTTTCAAATTTTATTTTAATTATATTATTCTGAATACAGCTTGTTTAAACTCTGGTCTATTTAAAACGATAATTGCCAAACTCGCCTAGTACATTTTTTCAGTACGGTCAGTTAAAACTGGGCTTAGTATTAATTTTAAATCTTTAGTTGGGCAAAAATCAAGGGCAGATCCACCGTTGTGGGCACGATGGGCATAACCACAACCCTAATTGTGACGTCACTTTATTGAGATCGATAGGCTGATATAATACAATGCCTTAACAAGGTAAAAATAAAAACATGAATGGTGCGTGATTCGGAACGCAGCAAATTTCCTATAGATTGACAGAATACTTGTTCCATATTTCTGATGTCCTGGTACTTTTTAGAATTTACCGACTTCTGTGCTGTGACCACAACCTTCTTTAAGGGCTGGATCCGCGCCTGTCAGTAACATTGACTTCCATGCTGGAGCAGTTGACTATAAATTTTAGGCAAGAGTTTAAAGAAGCAGTATTGAAAAGTTTTATAAGTTTTGAATATGAAAGTGGATGGGTATAGGGGAAGAGGGAGGCCGAAAGAAACATGGATTGACTGTGTGTAGAATGATGAGTTTGAGAGGTGTGAATGATGATATGGCGAGTGAAAGGAGAGAATGGAAAAAGAGAACATACTGCGCCGACCCCAAGTAAAAAAAGGAAACAGCGCAGAAAGGAGAATAGTTTAAAAAAGCAGTATTCGGGATCACATAACAGCAGATTTTTTCAAAATGTAAGTTATGTTTATATTTTTATAAACATAACTTAGACTTTGTTTAATTTTTTTGTTAACATTACTTAGCATGCTATCCGATTTCGGCTTGACGTCGACTTCTGGGACAACCTGTATATAGGTGCCACATTTTTGTATGAACATATTAGCAAATTTAATATCAAGCTCATAGTTGTTTTGCGTACTAATAATCAAAAATGTGACTCCACAGAACAATCGATCACTTTCATCACATAAATTCACACTCTTTTATATTGCAAGAACAGCACGTGATAAACGTCACAGAGTGACAGTGACAG
Organism: Anthocharis cardamines; assembly: GCA_905404175.1. NCBI lineage: Eukaryota > Metazoa > Arthropoda > Insecta > Lepidoptera > Pieridae > Anthocharis > Anthocharis cardamines. The sequence goes on from FR989978.1 coordinate 2,216,850, forward strand.
TGAGTTGTGTTGCCATACTAAAAAAATAAAATAAAGCCGCGTTCACAATGCATATATTTTTGATGCTGAAGATGTGGTGCAGGCGACAGGCCGCTGCGGCAATATTACCGTTGTTATTAGCCGGTTGGTTGACTGGGGAGTCTTCTGAGGCTCTCACTACCTTCGGAAAGAGTAATACGCAAGCGCCAAAGGATGTAGCACCGACACCGCCTCCAGGTAAGATGCTTTCATACATCATTAAACATTAGTGAAACGATATACTTACTCTACCCCTACAACCTGGGGGAGGGAGGGTAACATACACAAATAGTTATGTAATCATGTAAAAATTACTAAATGAATAAACAGTATGTATTTTTATTAAGAGACTAGCAACGCGCCGCGTCATCACACGGATGCAATGTAGATGTACTATACACAGAAATAGCCTACTCGCTAATAATTTAGCTTTCTATTGGTGAAAGAATTTTCAAAATCAGTCCAGTCGTTTTTGAGTTAAATCAAATTCGTTTTTGTGTTAAAAACATAGATAATGATTGAAGAGCACGAAAAAAATATTAAAAAAAGAAGTCAAAAAAGGACAGTCCCGCAAAGTGGAGCCTCAGAATTTAAATCTGCGCCCTGGTTGCCACGATTCCACACTCCTCGATGATCTGTAACACAGAACAGGAAAAATACTGTTCTGTGATCTGAAAACAAAAATCTTTTAGGGATGTTTTTCGTTTGAATTATGACTTCTTTTCTTACAAATTTTTGTTGGTGCTCTTTAAAAATCGTTTTAAAAAGCACGTAAAATTTGGCCCTTGGCTTTGAATACCCTCTAAAGTGATGTCATTTTAAATCTATTATTAGCAAAATGCCCCGGCTTCACACGGGTGAAATTTTCATAGATATACTATACACTATACATACCTACTATACACATAACAAAAAATTAGCCGTTGTTACTCGCTAATAACGTATCTTTCTATTGGTGAAAGAATTTTTAAAATCGGTCAAGTAGTTTTAGAGTTACATCGTAACAAACAAACAAATCTTTCCTCTTTATAATATTACTAGCAATCCGCCCCGGCTTCGCACGGGTGCAATGTATCAGATCATGATAATAAAATCGGTCGAGTAATTTTATATGGATAATTTTCCGCGTTTTTTTTTCATTGATGCTTCGCTCCTATTGGTCGCAGCGTGATGCTATATAGCCTAAAGCCTTCCTCGGTAATTGAACTATCCAACACAAAAAGAATTTTTCAATTCGAACCAGTAGTTCCTAAGATTAGCGCGTTCAAACAAACAAACTCTTCAGCTTTATAATATAAAAAATAATAAATAATTAAATAATATAATAATAATAAAGCTTTATAATAAGTATAGATTATAGATATATATATATTTTCGAGTTATTATGTCGAACCAATACTTCAAACGTGCGTGCCAGCTACCTGTGTAAAACATCAATCAGCTGTCACTATGAAAAGGGTACCATTGACTGATGTTACGAATAATATACGGTGTTAGAAATAACCTTAGTGGTCACGCGAGGCTATTTATAAGGTAGGATTAAAAAATATATTGCCATAACTAAAAATGTCAACGGAGATTCAAATAATCTTTTTTATATTTTTTTTTATAATATAGGGGGCAAACGAGCCTGCGGCTCACCTGATGGAAAGTGAACACCGCCGCCCATGAACATCTGCAACATCAGAGTACTTGCAGTTGCGTTGCCGGCCTTTAAGGTAGGAATAGGCTCTCTTCTTGAAGGTCCCCAAGTCGTACCGGTTCGGAAAAATCGCTGGCGATTTTCTGTTATGGAATACTAAATTTAAAAAATATTGGCATAACTAAAAATGTTATAAGTTAAAAATATCAACGGAGATTTAAATAATATTATTTATATTCTGTTATGGAATTCTAAATTTAAAAAATATTGCCATAACTAAAATTGTTATAAGTTAAAAATGTCAACGGAGATTTAAATAATCTTTTTTTATATTCTGTTATGGAATTCTAAATTTAAAAAATATTGCCATAACTAAAATTGTTATAAGTTAAAAATGTCAACGGAGATTTAAATAATCTTTTTTTATATTCTGTTATGGAATTCTAAATTTAAAAAATATTGCCATAACTAAAAATGTTATAAGTTAAAAATGTCAACGGAGATTCAAATAATATCATTTATATTCTGTTATGGAATTCTAAATTTAAAAAATATTTCCATAACTAAAAATGTTATAAGTTAAAAATGTCAACGGAGATTCAAATAATATCATTTATATTCTGTTATGGAATTCTAAATTTAAAAAATATTGCCATAACTAAAATTGTTATAAGTTAAAAATTCAAAATCATTTATTCATTTAGGTAACACAATGTACACTTATGAACGTCAGTAAAAAGTACATATTAAATGCTTCTAATTTTACATTTACCGCCAGTTCTCAAATCAAGGGCGTAGAACGGAAGAGAAGAACTGGCAAGAAACTCTTCGTCACTCTTTTTAATCGCCAATTTTTTTTTTTACAAATGACAACGGAGATTCAAATAATCTTTTTTACTCGTATATTCTGTTATGGAATTCTTAGTTCAAATATTTATTGCAAAAAAAATATCATATTTAAATAAAATACTGTATACCGGATTAAAACGCGATTTATTATTTATATTGTTTAAATTATTTATCCCGACGTTTCATAAATAAAATAATTTAAACAATATAAATAATAAATCGCGTTTTAAGGTGATGTCTTGAAAATTTTGTGCTTTTTATATGTCGTGTAGTTTCTTAAATTGATATAGCATAAACCCAATTTTTTGATATATGCTTCCTTGCTATATAAACTAGAATCGCATAGTTCAAAAACACGATAGGATAAAATTTTCTCGATAGAAAATATATTCAAAGTAGGCTCTAATAACTGTATTTTTTGTTCAGTACAGGGAAATTAATCAGAATTAGTCTATAGAATATTTTTTAATACATAGTAAATAACCATATCTAAGTTTGCCAAGTGTACTTTTTTAATAGCACTTGTAGTTTTTTATTTAAAAATAAAAATGTGTTTTGGCGCTTACGTCGATAATTATAAGCGCGAACTCAGTACATCTATCTCAGAATTTCCCTACATAAAGTAGTTGCCTCTCTGTTTTATAGCTCCTCCTTCAGTCGACTGTGAAAGTCTCTAGTAGATGGACGTGTATGATTGTCATCCATATTATTACGTAATTAGTTGCGTACTTGAATATACATAATTATGTTATTTTAATAATCATTTGTAAAAATTAGGTGTTTTCAATAATAATAATTGTACAATCATTAATTAGAATTATGTAGGTTTTAGACATTATCTTTAATTTATTAGGTTAAGAAAAACAATTCGAAAAATGGTAAAAGTTAAAAACCCAAAAATGACTAAAAAACAATATTGCGAGAATAAGGCCCGTAACATGACGAAAAAAAATTGTAAGTCCCAACATATCTAATATATAAAATTCTCGTGTCACAGTTTTCGTTGCCATACTCCTCCGAAACGGCTTGACCGATTTTGATGAAATTTTTTGTGCTTATCCGGTATCTATGAGAATCGGCCAACATCTATTTTCATCCCCCTAAATGTTAGGGGTAGTCCACCCCTAAATTTTTTTTTTAATTTTTGGACGAAATTTTTTATTTTTATTTTTTTATAATGTGGCTTTAAAAAATACATACAACCCCTGCTTTTTTTTGTCAAAAAATCTTGACCCGTGCGAAGCCGGGGCGGGTCGCTAGTTTTACATATATAATTGTAGTATTCTGTATTCATAAATATTCCAAATTTGTATCATAAAATAAACATTTTTGATAATAGTTGTATAGTGGAATCAGATCGTTGCTAAACTTCGATGTCCAGCAATACCACCTTCCCAAAATTATAACTAAGCACGTAAAAAGTATATTCTGTAACAGACTTTACTATTTATCAATTTCTGTTTTTTTTTGAATATATACAAACATGTTCAATTAACTACTAATAATAAATAAAATTGGTTTAAACTAATTTATATTACTAGAATACAACTTAGTGACGTAATGCTGACGTATCCCTATCAGTTTCACGGAGTTCCGAAATGAAGGAAACAGAGAGCATGGAGTCGCGTTTAGTATGTAAAAACAAGTACTTATTGTAGAAAAAAATGTTAACATAATTAAATTTGATTAACATAATGAAATTAAATTGATCATGTTTCTTCTATAGTCACGGGAAAAACAGTGAAAAAATTATAAAGGTGAAGCAGTGTGGTCTTCTCATCGACGAAATGTACCCTTTTTTAGGGGCGTCACCAGATGAAATAACGGATGATGGCGATATGATTATTGAAATAAAATGTCCTATTGCGCCATTTAATATAGTATGATGCCGTAGATGCCACTATCCAGGAGGGGAAAATGCATTTTTGGAAATATGATAAGAAACTAAATAAATACAAACAAATTTTAATTCAGTTTGGTTTATACAAATCCAAGGCCAACTGCATATTAATTGTAAGATACAAACATTTTTACTTGCGATCTGGGCAACAAAAATGGAGCCAAATTTATTATCTTTTTGCTATGACTATCTTTTGCCATAATTAGTTGACCCCAGGCACACTAGAAATAAACCTATATCAGAACCTGCCTATTACATTCAAAAGAATAACAGTAACTTAACAAATATTGACAAAAGAATTAAATGAGAAATATATTGACACTACAGATACTGAGGCAGAAGAAGAAAATACAAAACAGAAAATAGAGATACTCCAAGAACAGATAGGTAGGGACTAGGGGCACAAATGAGAAGTTACATCATTCGATAGATTTTAACCTCCAAACAGGCGCGTAGTAACGACAGTATGCGCGGTCACAAGACACCGAAACCGAACTTTTGTAATTTTTTAGTATAAATGCTGTTTAATAAAAATTAAAAAAGTAATAATTTTTTGTAGTTAAAAACTTTATCTTTCAGTCGGGATAGTATTATATATTTTATTCTATATTTATTCAATTCAATTAGTCAGTAAAAATATGTTTAAATGTTTTTTTTCTTAGTTGTGTCTAAATTGCTCGACATAAATCTTACGCATTCCTGAAAAAAAAACATATGTAAATACTTATAAACCTATGAATTAATATAAGAAAACCTCCTAGAAAAAGACCAGGAAATAATTAAAAAATCTAATCAAGAGAAATATCTTGGACTCATTTTAGACACAAAATTAACATGGAAAGTACACCTAGAGCATATAAGATCCAAGATATTTCCCTTCATAGGATTAGTCAAACAAATAGCAAAATGCATTCCTCACACGGCAAAAGAAATAATTTACAATTCCCTTGTCAAATCACACTTGGAGTATCTGGTTCAAATATGGGGTGGTGCGGCAAAAACTATAAAAGATCTGCAAGTAACACTAAACAAAATAATTAGACTTTATTCAATTACCACAGACTTACATCAAATTCAATTGCCTAAAAGCTGAAAAATATTTAACATCACACAACTTCACACTTATTATACATGCATACATATACAGAAAATCATCACAAACGCAACACATTTTCACAAGAAAATCCACAAGTACCACACCAGATATAAATATAACTTGACATTACCAGCACCCCTAACGAATTATGGTAGATATAATATAAGGTTTGAGGGAACTAGATTGGACAATGAGTTACTCGAAGATAGAAAGCGGTCAAAATCTGTTTGTGTTTTTAAAAGAAACTTAAAAAAATATTTGCAGCAGGAGCAATATTTATAATTTGTATTACAACAGACTTTGACATCGTTGTGAATTTTGTTTTTTTTTTTTTTTTAATTAGCCATAATAATGTCGTAATAATTGTTCCGTTGTTTTCTAAATAATAATTATTAAAAATAATATATTAAAAATTAAAAATAATATTATGTTAATATTATTAAAAAGAATATAAACATAAGTACCTAATAAATTAATAAGTGAACATACTTTAAGTTCTTTGAGAAAATTAATTCTTTAAATTCAAAACAATCAAAATCATAAAAATAAAAACCAAGATAAATAATATTCTGATTAAAACAATTTAGAAAGATTAAATTTATTATTATTAATTTAGAAAGATTAAATCAAAAAGTTTACATAATATATATTTGCAACATATATTTAGTGCTGTTCGTCTCCTTAGGTTTTCTGTACGAAATTATATTCCAACCGAATGATACCTACGTGGCGGCAAAGCGCTCTCGCGCGACACGGTAATGTTATCTTATAATTATTACGAGTATAGCGAGCGCAGCGCCGCGGCCGCGGCCGTTCTCCGCAACTTTCTGATAAACCACGCCCCTAAAATTATTTTTTATTTTCAAGGTATCCTCTTAATCCGGTATACAGTATTTTATTTAAATGTGTGATACTCGCGTTAATAAAAGACAATCATAATTATATTTTTTAGATGTTTAATGGACTTAGTTAACACTCAATTTAAGTAATTGATTTTAAAATAAAAGCTTAAAACGTAAAATTTATGAATTAATAATAATATTTAAATCTCTTTTCGTACCAGAAAATTACTTAAAATTACTTAAAGCATTTTTCTTTTTTTATGTCAGATATCGACAGACGAGCATGAGGTTCACTTGATGGTAGGTGATACCCCAGTCACAGAACATCAGTCAACGATGAGATGTCGACCTAATTTTTGCTTATGTACCTAAACTACATACTTATATTATGAAATAAATATAAAATAAATAAACTAAAACCGAAACACGCAATATGAACTTCACGCGTTTTCCATCTATGAACGGTGGTTCATTACCTGGTCGGAATTTCGATATTCACCCACCCGATCAATGCCCCAATTTATATATAGGGAACACATGCTTACAGAAAATTATAAACATTTCGTCCTGGTGGGATTCGAACCCACGACCCATCAATGCGTACAGCAGGCGCACCGACCAACATTTAAAAAAACACCTCACGTAATTTATGGACGCCCCCTTTCTATTGGTGAAAGAATTTTTAAAATCGTTCTAATAGTTTTTGAGTGATATCGTAACAAACAAACAAATCCTTCCTCTTTATAATATTAGTACAAATAAACAGTAGAGGCGATATAAATAACAAGTCCAGTAATACCAGAGTTCAACTTACACTGGTCTATGAATTGATAAAATCAGCGAATAAATTACTTGCTAAAACGTATTGCGTAGTTTTTATGAGAAACCGACAGGTACAAGAAGGTACGCTATTAAAGTCTAGTGATATTTGATGTTTTATTATCCTTCATGAAAGGTACACATTATGTAACAGTCAGAAAGCTGTTTGCCAAATCATGAACAACAAAAAATATTCATATTGTAACATCTACAATCTGCGGATAATAGTAAAAACTCAATTTTCTTTTGCATTGTATAGAATCTCTTATACAGAGAAAGGTATACCTTGCATTATATAAACTTCTCAGCCGATTATTACTATTGTAACCGAGTCTTTGTAAGCTAAACCATTGTTGAAAAGAGTGTCCATGGAGTTTCTTGCCGGTTCTTCTCCATGAGATCCACTTTTTGGAACCGTGCAACTAGACGTTTCATAAGAGCCTGCAAAGGCCTATTTGAAATAAAAAACTTTTGATTTTGATTTTTGATTTTGATACAATCAGTACGAAGTAGCGATGATATATACTTGCAAAATTCAATACCGGGGCTTCCAAGTACGAGTCCGTAAAAATACCAGGGTCGAAAACCAGGTTTCATAATACTTTCAACGAGCTCCGAACTCGCTATTATTTATACTACTACTAAGTATTTTATACTTTAAAGTATTATTTTTTTTCAAATACGATTGTGCCCCTTATTTCTAAGTTATTACGGATCGTTTTCCTATGCAAGTATTTTCAATTTCAACTCTAAACGCACCCGAATAGCTAATACTTTCATACTAGCAAGTTTTTCCCGCTCGCACTAGGGCGCCCTACTTCCAAGCGAAGCTCTGATTTTAAAACCTGGTATCGTAAATACGTCTCATCTTTAGTACGAAGACGTCATTAATCCTGAATCGCGTTATCAACATGTTTCCGAGGGCTCAGTATATATACAACATCCAACCACTGGGGCCTTAGGGCCGGCCAGTCAGTGGTTCGACTGGTCGAGGATCCTCCCTTTAGGTTGGAGGAAGACCACACCTCCCTTACTCCATATAGGTAACCCCGATGTGATCTTCCACTTTACAACATTTATAACTCAAGAACGGCTGCACTGTTTTAATGATAATATTTATTGGATTCGTCTATGTCCCGAATAGCAGCATAAAATTGCAGAAGTTAAATTTTAAAATAAATTAGGTTCGGAACTCCGCCATTTTCCGCAACTGACAGACGTCACGCACGCTTATAGCAAATTAGTGACATATCAGATATTTCATAATAGAAGTGGGAAAGTAGCATATTTAAAAGAATAATTTTTTTAAGCCAACATTTTGGCAGGACAGCGTCTGTAGGGTCCGCTAGTAAGGTATAATTTGGTTGGTTTAGGATAAAAATACATATATTAGCCTTAAATATTAGGCTAGACACCTACTGCTTATGTAGTAAGTGCTAGTTATTAAAAAAAGGGCAGGTAATTATACCTTTTTGTTCGCTAACTCCACATATAGATCAACCTTAAGTGACTTTAGTCTTTGTTCCAAATCCGATGACCACACGAATTCTATTTTTGTAATTGACATTTAACCGAAAGCCGCCACAATTTAAGTACAAAATGGCAACTTAGTAGCTTCCGGCGCTGTGGAGTGAACCGTGATAAGCATCGCCATTTTATCACATATTTCTGTAGCTTTTACGAAATGGACGATTTTTGGACGTATTTTAGGTTCTATAACTTGGATTAGACTTGAGTGCAAACACGATCACCATACAAGCCCTAGTTAACGCCTGTTTTGCCTTATTAATGCATTAAAAATAAATATAATAATGTCATTAGTCATATATAACTTATACGATTACGTAATTATATAAGTTACTAGCTGACCCGGCAAAAGTTGTTTTGCCATGTAAATAATTTCTCAAAAGCAAGGGTTGGTGATAAAAAAGTAAAAAATTAGGGTTGTATGTATTTTTTAATGCCACATTATAAAAAAATAAAAACAAAAAATTTTGTCTAAAAAATAAAAAAATAAATTTAGGGGTGGACTACCCCTAACATTTAGGGGGATGAAAAATAGATGTTGGCCGATTCTCATAGATACCGGATAAGCACAAAAAATTTCATCAAAATCGTTCGAGCCGTTTCGGAGGAGTATGGCACCGAAAACTGTGACACGAGAATTTTATATATTAGAGATATATAAACATGTATTATGTTAAAATCGGCAAGACGGACTTTTGGGCTTGTATGGTAGTCCCGCCACTGTGTGTAGGTACCACCGCAGCGTCAGATACTCTGCCTCCAAGCAGTGTTGCAAGCACTACTGTGTTTAGTTCCGTCTGTGTGAGAAAAAAAATCGTCAGAGAAATTCAATTCAGTATGAAATTCAAGAGTTATACTATCTTCCACTATCATCAGAACTTATTACCCTTCACTGTTACTGTAATTGCTTGAATAGACCTTTAAATACGTTCATTTTACACACCATTTTATAGCCTTTATCCGTATTTCAGTTTAATTACAACGTAATTAAGTTCATTTTCGATTAGCAAAGGTGAGCTCATTAGAAATTCAATTGGAAGATAGTCAGTAGTGGCCTCCGACTTGACGGGCGGAAGTAAAACCAAAATATGTTGACCCTTTCTTATCTGTGACCTATAAACCTCGTACACGCGGCATTTATGAGCGGATTTATAGGCCTTATGGGACTGCAGCCCATGGGCCCGGAGCCCCATGGATATAGGGGGCCCCATGGATATAAGAGGCCCCAGCCTATGTCCTAAGAAGACATAGGAATCACGTGCAATGTTTCTTACTTCATGGCTGATACCTCCGCCATTTTTTAATATTTTATTTTCAAATTATGTGGGTTTCTAGAGATGCTGCCACACAAAAAATGTGAAATTTAAAAAAAACCTCTAAATTAAAATTATTACAAGTCTTATCTTTGGCGTCGTTTGTTTTCAAGAGAGCGCGTATTCTCTTCAATTTCCACATTTATTCACAATATCTACTCTCACTCTTCCATCACTCTTCATCAGCCTAATATAATAAGAATGTCGTTACTTTCCAATCCCACATTTATAAAACTAGTATTCTTCTTCCTCTTCCTGCCCTGTTCCCTTTTTTTTACTTGGTGTCGGCGCAGTATGTTCTCTTTTTCCATTCTCTCCTTTCACTCGCCATATCATCAGTCACACCTCTCAAATACATATCATTCTTCACACAGTCAATCCATGTTTTTGTCTCCCTCTTCCCTTATACTCATCCACTTTCATATTCAAAACTTTTTGTTTTTCATTTTTCATATTTTTTTTCGATTTATAAAGCTAGTATTATATGTGCTAAATAAAAAAATATTATATATAGTTGCCGCATAAAGAACTTTTATTTTTACGCCTCACAAACTCATAGTTCGTCCCTGGCAACATTTTACGTTTACACGAATTAAAAGGCCTTTTATACGACTAGCAATCCTACGTGGTGCCAAATTAAACTCTTTATGGCGGCCTTGATATAACAGATAGACATATAACAGTTTTTTATCGACTTGCAAATTCAAATATTTAAGTATTTTTGAATGGTAATTGTTTAAAGGTTCGGAAGTTTCCAGGATTTTTCTTTATGTTAGATATCGACAGACGAGCTTGATGGTAGGTGATACCTCGGTAACAGAACATCAGTCAATGATGCGCTGTCGACCTACATTTTACTTCGAGCATTCGGAAATCCATAGACTAAAACCGAAACACGAAAAAACACGAATACATAACGGTTTTTCATTCTATGAACGGTTGTTATCCTATCGGAATTTCGATATTCCTCCCATCCGTTTAATGTCCGAATTTATTTTATTTAAAAAACTATGTTTATTATAAATAAATACAATTTCTTCTTTTGTTTCTATTTAAAAAAGTTTGCTGTATATTTAAGTATGAAGTAGGTATTTTTCGTTTTTCTCTTAAACTACAAAATTTGTCACATGTTATTGAACTATCATTGATATTTCTTTTAATTGGCGTATATACTCTGTTTTTATTTTTTATTTACTCTGTACATACTGTTAGCTGTAACTTGTAAGGAATTATAAATAAAATAGCTGACCCGGCAAACGTTGTTTTGCCATGTAAATAATTTATAAAAATCAGGGGTTGATAATAGAAGAGTGAAAATATAGGGTTGTATGTATTTTTTAATGCCACATAATAATAAAAAAACCCTTATCACTTAGGGGGTTGAAAGATAGATAGTAGCCAATTCTCAGACAAACTGAATATGCATAAAAATTTTCATATAAATCGGTCTAGCCGTTTCGGAGGAGAGAGGGAACGAACATTGTGACACGGGAATTTGATATATTAGAAAGATAAATAAATGTCAATTTCAGCTCGACCGTGTTCGAAGCAATCTGACTGCGCTGGCATCATCAGTTCTTCTTGCGTGAGGACCCACTATGACCCCGTCACAAGGTGCCTGTGTGGGGACAACCTACCACCTGTAAATGGACAGTGCGAAGCGCAGACTAAAAGTAAGTAGAATTGTATAAAGACGCACCAGTTCTTTCTTTGACACAACTTACTGACAATAAGTCACCATGTACCCGTGTGGGGACAACCTACCACCTGTGAATGGACAGTGCGAAGCGCAGACTAAAAGTAAGTAGACTTGTATAAAGACGCACCAGTTCTTTCTTTGACACAACTTACTGACAATAAGTCACCAGGTACCCGTGTGGGGACAACCTACCACCTGTAAACGGACAGTGCGAAGCGCAGACTAAAAGTAAGTAGACTTGTCTATAGACGCACCAGTTCTTTCTTTGACACAACTTACTGACAATAAGTCACCAGGTACCCGTGTGGGGACAACCTACCACCTGTAAATGGACAGTGCGAAGCGCAGACTAAAAGTAAGTAGACTTTTCTATAGACATCCATCTAGCATAACCGTCAAGAGATATCTTGCGTACGAGTGAAGATAAACTAAGATATACGATATCTCTACATAGACAACTTTTGACATTAGCCGGCCTAGCATGACAACCGCGACAAAATTTTGTCGACCGTTTTCTCGTGTTTTAATCGATTATCGCTCTATTTCTTTCGGGTCTAAGATGACAATTTCACTAAAAACTCGACTTTTAATTTCAAACATAGATATATTTGTCGATCGAGATATCTTTTCTATCAAAATTGTCGATGTCGAGATATAATATATCGAGATATCTTACATCTTAGTTTGTCTTCTCTCGTCCGTGGCATATCTTGTGGCGGTCATGCTAGGCTGGTAGAAGTCGAGTTTTAAGTGTAAGTGTCATGTTAGACCCGGAAGACATAGAGAGACAATCGATTAAAACACGAGATAACGGTCGACTTAATTTTATCTATAATGTCTACCAGGTTTTAGAATTATTCACGATCATTCGAAAACTATTCGTACCAATATTACAAGATTGCGTACCGATATATCAAGCTATAGATAGCATTTTATACTTAGATTCTAATCGAAAACTCCCGAAGATTGCCGATGCTGAATCATATCGGAATTGTCAATAGCATTTTCATATCGTACCGACGAGTGTGTATGAAAGCATTGATGAAAGTAGAAGAAGCGAAAGTGGTATGTAAGGATCGGAGCATATGGAATTCCGTGATCTCTGCCTACCGCAATGAGAGAGAGGCGTGATGTATATGTATTATGTATGTATGTATTTTCATATCCTGTAGGATACGAAACACTTTCAATGGGAGAGCGTAGCTTTCCGGGCGGAACGATTTCGAATGATCGTGAAATAATATACCTACAAAGACCCAAACATCAAAAAACTATGACTGAAAAGATAGTGTGAAGCGCAGATTAAAAATAACTAACAAGGGGAGTGTCAAACTTTGAGTTGAAATTTCTCAATAATAAAAACGAATGACGTCTTGCCGCTTTATATATTTATTGAGGGGACCCTGCCCTACATTATATATAAAAGTGATGGGAATCTGGGAACATAAAATAATTGTCTATTATTTATTGGCTTTTCCACAAATGGGTCACGAAACACCACACATCTGTGTCTGTGTGTTCACGCTAATCTCCGAAGATACTGATTTGGTTTTCATGTAGTTTGTATGTATATGTACATAGATTGAGCTAAGTTCAGCAACACCGAAACTTTGTTTTGCAAACGAAGTCGTGAGCACCAGCTAGTCTTAAATAAACCTGTCTATAATTAAAGTTCAATTTGCAAATTTAGTAAATTTCAATTTGCTCGTAAATAGACAGGACACACCGGTCAGCCAGGAAGCTACTGAAAATCAGTGTTAGAGGGATCCCTAACTTAAGCTGAGTAGCTTTCCTTTTCATGACAGCGCACTACATTGTTTGTTAATTTAAAATATAGTATTAAGTTTACATACTTTAAGTTATTAATTATTGTACTCTTTAATATCCTTCTTGTCCTTGATGTTTGTTCATAGTTACTTTTGTATGTGTGTGTGTTTGTTATGAATAAATATATGTATATGTCTATTTCAAGTAAAAGATTAATTTTATAAATTATAAAATATAAAAATTTAAGCCGGAAATTAAGTTTTTTACGATCATATTTTAGGGAAAATAATGAAATGCAAAAACAATGGCATTCAGAAATAAAATTAATGGTAGGTTGAGAAATAAATTATACGTGTAAAGGTCAGCTCGGCCGCGGGGTGGCCGGCTGTAGCTATTTTAAATACGTAACTTTTTAACGTGAACAAAAGCCAACATTTCTTTGATATTATTGTTTAATTTACTACTTATTATCGATTATTCAAAGTAAATTAGAATTTCAAGGGCTGGCTTCAGGAAGACACAGGTCCCCACCCCCCAAAAGTTAGAGATTAAAAAAAAAGTCAAACGCAAGAAAACCAAAGTTCTAAGCCTAGTCCAATTATTTTCCATTTGACTTATTCCATTCTTGACTGCAAAAGCCAGACTGAACAATAGATGGTGCTAGCCTCTCCAGCTTTTGTTAGGATTCGTAAATTTGTTTTTAAAAAAAATCGCTAAAAATTACGAACGTTTTTACACAAGTGGCCTGCTTTTCGGTTTTTAGGCCTGGCAACCCTATCTGCAATTAATACGTTTCCCATTCTCCATATATCAACTTGCCCTCCCCACACTGGCCATGGGCTGGCTCTTGGTGTTATCTTCAATATATATTTTTAATATTGTAAGTTGTATAAAATCAAAAGCGCCTGTTATATTTTATTGGCCAAAGTGAGTAAAAATGTGGCTTGCTTTTGACTATTACTTTTATAAACACCAAGGTTATAGGGTAAGAGGGTAATGATTAGTTTAAAAGTTGAAAGTTACACTTTTATCGTTATTGTGAAGGTTTTTTATTTTGTCATATTGTATACGATCTCATTAACCCTAGATACATAACGTGAGTCAAAACGACTCACGCGCGAGACGTTTTCATTTGTTTCTTTGCAACCATTAATTTATATATCGCGACGTCTGTTGGAACCAACTCAGCACACGGCTAGAGGTCTCGAACAGAGTGCAAAATGTAAAAATACCTGTCTATGGAGAGCATATAGTATTAACTTGTTCAGACTGTATGCATTTCTTATTTTGAGACTGATACGTTAATTTGCATTTTTCTATGTTCTATTTTTATTTAAGTTTATAAAAAAAACATTAATTTGTTGCTAGATAAGTGATTTTTACCCAAAGAAAAAGAAATACTCGCTTTAAGTTTTATAATTCCAAGGAATTGTACTCTTCGTTTATTTTTAACTAAAATAATAATAATTCAAATTAATAGTGATTTCATTTCTAAGACTAGTGTAGAAACATTAGTCCATGAAATATATTATAATGTCAAATAACAGCAACGCAATCGGGTAGAAATCAGGTGTGAGTCGTATTGACCTCACGTTATGCTGTCAGGGGTATCACAGAACGTTATGTATCTAGGGTTAATTGTCAAATGGTTCACCATAGACTAGAAATATTTTTTGCTTTTTTTTAATTGATTCCATCATCATGGATGCTTGTCCTTTAGTCGGATTAATAGATATCCTTTATCCAATAAAATTATTCGTATTATTTGTCTACAGTTGCTATTTTCAATTAACTAATATACTTAACATCTATCAAAAGAAAACATGCTCTTTGGCAAACAATATTTTTACTTGGTTTTACGATAATTCATATTTAAATATCATTAAGTCCATTGTATTAATTGATTTTATCTAGTTTTTATCATTACAAATAAATTAAAATTAAAAATTGATTATAATATGATATTTTACATCGCTTTTAATTAAGCAATCACTTCCCTAAATCAATAAGATAGCGTCTTTGAAAGGTAAAATTTTTCATTTATATCTTTAAAAATAAAAATATTAAAGAAAAAAAAGAAAATGTCTATGGTTATGTGACGCTAATAGAACTTAATCACAGACTATACTTGTAATGTATAGTCTGTGATATAGAACAAAAAATATAAGCTTATCTCAATTACTCTTTGGCCAATGCTTCGATCAACAATATACTAGATATCGGGTCGACGTAAAAAATCCGTGCCGGTAAATATCGGCTCACTTGAAATGTGAGAGTCTATTTTGTTTAGTTCTCTTCAAGCACGGCCAATGTTAAGACGTTTCACAATGACGCAGTTTGTCTTCAAAAATTGCGAAAATAATTCTCGAAAAAACAATTTTACGGACGGAGGCTTATTTTTGGTTAGTACATATAAAATAAGATATATTTTAAGCTTTTAAACTAACAAATAATTCAAAATTTGAATAAAATTATCTGTTTTAAATCAACGCTACAAATGTTTGGCCAAGGTTGGCCAACACATGCGCAAACTATTTTGTAACAGAATAGTGGATGCATGGAGTAGATTTGTACTGAAATAATCCTTACTATCTTAGGATAAGCATCCTTAGTATCCTAAGTAATATTATAAATGCGAAAGTGATATTTTTGTTTGTTACGCTTTCATGCTAAAACGGAAAAGAAAAAATTCCAATCTGTATATTCATTTTGCGGATATTATTATTTAACATACTGTTACGGAGACAGGCTGAAGAAAGTTCGGGAAACATTTCTGGTATATTTCAGTCACTTAGAGACGTTTTCAGCAAGCTGACATACGATTTCAGGCCGTTTTAAGGCAGTATCTATCACATAGCAAAAGTTCGGAAAGCGATACCAAGCGATCAACTTCTGCGATTTACGAGAGATCCGAGTGCGATAGATCGAGAGCCAGAAGAGTATAAGAGTCAGTGTTTTGTGCGCAGTGTTATTGTAGTGTTTTGTTTTAGTTTCGTTTTTCTCTAATTGTAGTAGTGTAATTTTTAATTAATTCATTATTTTATTTATTTTCTTTTGTGTTATTTTTATAAATAAATCCTCAGTGTATAAGAGCGGCGTTTATTAATCGCGAACCATTATAGCTCGCAACAATACGAATTACTATTTATATAAAACACTAGTGGACCCCGCAGACGTTGTTCTGCCACAATTTTGGCTTTGCAATTATATAATTAAACTTTCAAGCTAAACGTCATTTTTTTATTAAAATCTTATCAAAAAATTTTCGAATTTTTTTTTGTACAAACCTTCTCCTAAAAATTCTGAAGACAACAAAAAAAAAATTAGCTCAATCGGTCCACCCGTTCTCAAGTGATGCGAGTACATACATGCGGCATTTTATTTTTATTTATATAGATTATATCATTATTTATCAAATATATTATTATAGTTTACGTTTCATTTTGATATATTATTTTGTACCCTACTAGATACATGATAATTTACACATTGGTGTTTCATAAACTATACTAATAATACCAAAGTCTTCGAAGTTAGTCAAGTGTGTATGTAGATATGTATATATATTTTGGTAACAAATAAAATCATATTTCGACTTCACTCTTTTCTTTGTTCCCATTGAGCAGTGTCATTTTTTCAAAATTTGACAGGGGGCGTGGCTTAAATAACAGGTTACTTTTTTCGTGAATTTTGTATGCGACCTGAAGTCTATTTAATACTATGTCAATGGGCCAATGTTAAAATATTTTAACATTCAACGAGCTTTTACTTATCTTTTGAGTAATCGCGCACGAGAAGGTAGCGATTAGGAACCAAAGTAGCACAACATTATTCCTTAACACGATATCTTAATTGTTTTAATAGCGGCAAAGCATTGTAATAAGCATTTTTAATCTTTTGTAACAGAAGGTCAAAAGAAACGAAAAGTTGTTCATTTTAAATAATTATACATTCAATAACGAGGAATTTAGAATTAATTTGTGTTTTTGTTGAAGAGATTTTTGAATAATTGGAATATATTTATAGGTAATAAAGTGATACAGATATTTCAGTAATTGCATTTTTTTAATGTGTAATTTTGAGATATTTATTTAAGAAAATCATCATAAGTTAGCCTATATGTTTTTCTGATATATGTAATATAAACAATAATATTGTAAAGTTATTAAAATCCGTACAGTAGTTTTTGCGTAAAAAAGTAACAAACATCGTCACAAACTTTCACATTTATAATGTTACTAGCAAAACGCCCCGGCTTCGCACGGGTGCATTGCCGCTAAAAAATATATATATTTTAATATAAAGTATCCTATGTCCTTTCTAATACCTCTAAGAATATATGTGCAAAGTTTCATGATAATCGGTTGAGTAGTTTTGGCGTGAAACCGTAACAAACAAACTTACATTCAATTTTATAATATTAGTAGAGATTAAGTTATTAATATAGATCTGTTACACATTCCAGCTCTCTACCACGTCTGTGCGAACAGCGACGAATGCAATGATGGTTTAATCTGTGGCGCACCGAACATCACTGGCGCGGCGCCTGCGCACATGCGAGTATTTACGGCACAGGACAAAATCTGTCTCTGCGATACTGAGAATGGATACAAGGAGAAGGAACACACTTGCAATGGTAATACTTATGTTTATTCTTTTTTTAAAGTAAAGATGAGACGTATTTACGATACCAGGTTTTAAAACCAGGGCTTCGCTTGGACGTAGGGCCCGGGCGCCCTGGTGCGAGCGGGAAAAACTTGAACTGACTTGAAATTGAAAATACTTGTATAGGAAAACGAATCGTAATCTCATACAAATAATGAGCCCAATAGAATTTGCAAAAAAAAAATACTTAAAAAGTAAAAAATACTTGCATAGGAAAACAAACAGTAATCTCATACAAATAATGAGCACAATCGTATTTGCAAAAAAATACTTTAAAGTTTAAAATACTTGCATAGGTAAATGATCCGTATTATTTAACAAATTAGAAGTACAATCCTATGCAAGTATTTTATACTTTAAAGTATTGTGCTTCTTATCTCTAAATATCTAGGGATCGTTTTCCTATGCAAATATTTTTTACTATAGTGAGTTCGGAGCTCGATGAAAGTATTATGAAACCTGGTTTTCGACCCTGGAAATTTTACGGACTCATACTTGGAAGCCTCGGTATCGAATTTTGCAAGTATGTCTCATCGCTATTTTAAACTCGACTTATGGGTCTAATATTTAGGTTTATTCTTTTTCGTTTTCGTTGAAGCTCGACTTATGGGTAAAGGGGGTAACTTAACCCCTTACTTTAGTTAGGGGTCATCCATAAATTACGTCACACTTTAAGAGTATGGAGGGGGTCAACGAAGTGTGACAATGTGTAACAAGTCCTAAGTTTCGTAACGTCACATGATAACATTTACTGGTAACTTCGGGCATTGATCGAGTGGGAGGAATATCGAAATACCGACCGGGTAACGAACCAACGCTGATAGATGGAAAAACCGTGAAATGCAAATTGCGCCAAGTAAAAAGTAGGTCAACAACGCATCATTGACAGATGTTCTGTGGTTGAGCACCTACCATCAAGTGACCTCGTTACGTCAAGAGCTCGACTGTCCATATCTAATATAAAAAAATACAATTAAAATTTAAATAAACTACTCTGTTTCAGATGCTGACGTCTTGAAGTTTTCCGTTTTCGCCATCATCTTCGTGTTTTGTTTAAGAAAATTAATCTTGTAATAGCTTTTCTCTTACCTAATTGCTCATGTAAAATAATTTTAGTGTCCACGTTTTTCAACATGCACGCAAAGCTCAATAATATTGATTATATGAATTCGAAATTTATTAAAACATGTCCTCTTTCATATAATTCTAACTAAAACATACATCAATTATATCACATGGGACGTTCATGTATAATAATCATAGAGAATGGACTGAACAATAGCCCCATTAAATTGACAATTCTCTAGAAAGAGCGAGAGGATCGTGCGGACAATATCTAATAGACGACTACTAGCAAAAAACATAGAAGAATAGTACAAACTTTTGGCACAGAAAAAATAGTTTTACTTTTGACCTGTAGAGCGCGCGCTTTGTATCGGTGTGACACACACATCTAAGCAGTCCGCTGACTCCTCCCCTCGCGTTGTCTCGCTCGCTCTTATGAGCGAACGGCAATAACGCTCTACAAGCGGCTGGGTGCGAGAGAGTGCGCGCTATGACTGCAGCGTCAGAGTGTCGTCAACACGGACACTAGCAGCCCGCGGTGGCTGGGGGAGAACTACTCTTACCCCAGAGAAACTGTGTGTGCTTATAAGGCCTGTGCTTCTATATACATCTATGTCCTTGATACTAGTCGTACAATCGATTCGTCTCTCACACTTTTCTACCCTTACTATACAGCTGGATAGAGGAAGCTCAGTCTATTCTCTTAGATGTCTATGGTAATAATGATAATAATTCACACAGATACATAATTTTCCTCACAATAATTATTACAGATTGCACTTAAGTCTGCATTAATAATATTATATAAATACATTTTTTTAATCTATATCATCTTGTATTTATAAATATAAGTACCTACTACTAAATTTGTCTAAAAAATTATAATGTAAACAAAAATACGATTAATTTTTTGAAGAAAAATTATTTTAAAACACGAACACTATTAAGAAAAAGAAAATATAGATTACAGCAAACAGTTGAGTCTCAAAGTTCGTCCATAGACAATTTTTAGACATCTGAGAAACAAAACTTTTATATAAATTATCATATTATAATGCACAAATGTACAGATAATTTATTTATTATTCTTCTCATAATTGTTGTAACGTTTTATTAGTTTTTTATTTTATTGTAATTCAGTATACGCACCGCCTATTTTTTTCTCTATGTAATATTGTTCTGATACTTTTCTATGGGGTTGTCTGGAAGAAATCGTTATTAAGCGATAAGGCCGCCCTTTGTACCGTATATTATAACTTTTTTTTTATGTCGGTATACTTTTGTGTGCAATAAAGTATTTTTATTATTATTATAATCAACACTCAAAGAATTTATTTCTAAATCAATAGTTACATGATTTAAAACATTTTAGACTATTTTTAACTGACTTCCAAAAAGGGGGAGTATCTCAATTCGATTGTATGTTTTATTTTGTATATTTGTTACGCCAATTTTGCATGGATTTTGATGTTTTTTTTTTGTTTTGTAGATCATATTTCCATAGAGAAAAATGGTTCGGCAAGTCTCAAAATTAGATAAAAAAATCTAATTGTCATTAAAGGTATCATTTTGGAATATGGATTTGAGATATGTAACTCGATCCAGTGTCGGTTGTCATCCAGTGGCATAGCATAGGTCCCTATCACCCGGTGCGAATCTCAAATTTGCCGCCCCCTCATTGTGCAATTGATTATATGAAATTTGGAGCATGGTAAAAATGGTACTCTTATTGAAAAACAATAACCTAAAGAATCTGTCATTACGGTGAAGTACTGACAACATTTGAAAAACAACAAAATTTGACGAAAAAAAACGTTGAAGTATGTAATTTTTTTACCGTTACCTGTGAAATGCCGCCCCCGCCAAAGTGCTGCCCGGGGCGCACTGGAACCAACCGCCCCCCCCCCCCCCCCCCCCATGCTACGTCACTGAATTTGAACTGTCAACATGCTCTGATTGCCATTGATGCTGTGCCATACACGAAGAGTATTGCGTGGCGGCTATTAGCGCCAGTGTTGCTATCTTAGTCCTTTTCGGGCTTTTTACCCAGAAAGAGTAATCTAGCCCCTCTTCCGCGCTAACCAAGTTATGAAATTTCGGTCAATCTCACTCACAATCATTCACTCTATGTGTATATTATAGTAACCCTATTTACTGGGGAATCTCCCGAGTCTTTAATTTTCTTTGAGTATAAACCGAGTAATTTAGAATGTTATCACAATTTGTTCATTAAAGTGTCTGTATTTTTCGTCGAGTTAAAACGCCGTTTTGTGTTGCCTTTACTTGTTGAATTACCGCAATAATAGGTTAATTTAAAGCCCTTTCTAGCACTTTTGATGGCAAAATTTGCTAGTCCTTTTTACCTTAACCAAGGTGGCAACACTGGCGCATGTCCTCAAACATGGCGACCGCAAATTCAAATTTAAAAATCATTTATTCATTTAGGTAACACAATGTACACTTATGAACGTCAATAAAAAATACATATTAAATGCTTCTAATTTAATATCTAGGCACACTAAATAGCATTCTGAACGTGTCATACTGAATAAATTTTTTTTTATAATAATAATACATTATATTAAATTACGATAGTACAGTACATTTCACGTGTATATAATAGTAATTCCGATATACGTATACGCACGTTTTCGCTACATATATAAGCTATCCTTTCAAATTCAAATTCAAAAATCATTTATTCATTTAGGTAACATAATGTACACTTATGAACGTCAATAAAAAATACATATTAAATGCTTCTAATTTTACATTTACCGCCAGTTCTCAAATCAAGGGCGTAGAACGGAAGAGAAGAACTGGCAAGAAGCTCTTCGTCACTCTTTTTAATCGCCAAATTTTTGTTTTACAAAATATTTGTAAGGCGCTGCAACCATTACACCATGTTCCACATGACATCTTTATGTAATTAACTATAATAATAAAAAGAAAAAACAAAACAAAGATTTGTCCTCTATCAGCAGTAGGTATGGTGAAATAGGAGCACACACATTCTCGTGGGATTCTCTTTGCACTTTAATCTCATTTTTGTGTACATGTGACTATTATAGAATAAAAATAATAACTATAAGTGTGTTTAGAATTAAGATAGAGTTAATTATTGCTTGTTTTCTAGTCATAGATTATAAATTTCGATTGTATTAGGTAAGTGTCTCGATAGATTGAGTTTTCAATAAAATATTTAACTTACTGCACGCTTTTTGTGTGTTTATTTTTAAACCTACGGAACAACTTATGGTAACCCTTTGTTTGATAATTACTACATCTTATATATAAAATTTCCATATCACAATGTTAGTTACCGTACTCCTCCGAAACGGCTTTACCGATTTTTATCAAATTTTATATGCGTATTCAGTAGGTCTGAGAATCGGCTACTATCTATTTTTCATACCCCTAAGTGATAAGGGTTGTTCACCCTTAATTTTTTTTTTTTAATTTTTGGACGAATTTTTTTTTTTGTAATGTGACATTAAAAATTTTTTGTCAAAAAATCTAGACCCGTGCGAAGCCGGGGCGGGTCGCTAGTAATATTATAAAATAAAGTCCTCCGCCGCATCTGTCTGTCTGTTTGTGATATACTCAAAAACTACCGAACGGATTTTAATTGGGTTTCCAGCAATAGATAGAAACTATCTAGTAAACTGGTTGAAATATAACGATGATTGTTGGAAGTGTCGAAAAAGTCAATCCGTCTGAGAGATTTCATTGAAAACCAGTGTTGCCGCTTAACGAAACTAAAATGCGCTATACCCTTATCAAATAAGCGCTATAATATCTTTCTAATATCCGGCTTCTCAAATGCACTAGTTTCCGCTAAACGATTTGTCAATATAAAAATAGGTAGGTAGGTATATAAAATCTATAAAATAAAGACGGTTTCATATTCTTTTAACGCAAATTAAAAGTTATTCTTCTTCAGAGGCAACTGGAAGAGTGAACCCAATAGATTATCCATGTGGCTGGGATATAAATTTCATAATGTCTTTTCTTTAATTATTATTGTTTATTTATTTTTAAATTGTATTTAATTTTTTTTTATTTATTCTATACATCTTATAAGTGAGGCGTGTACACTTCTGTTTCATGGGACAAATATTAGTTGTAGTTTTTCATTTTTATTTTGTGTGGTTTTTTTTTTTTTGTATGCTATTTACATTGTTTTTTTTATTTTATTTTTTTGATATAATTTTATAGTTAGATTAAGGTTTCTTTTACATTCATTTTTAATATAGTTGATGCTGTAGACATCAAACAAATGGCCCAGGCTGAAAATCAGCGCTGTATGGTTGTGGCACCCACACCCGCAGCACAAAAGCTGAGCCTGGACCAATTGCTCACCAAATGCAAAGTGTTATAAAAATTATTTGTTTTCTTTGTTTATTTTTATAATAATAATAATAATAATATGATCTTTATTGTCACAACTCACAAGTACATACACAATAAGCTTAAATACTAAATACTAGACTCGTGACAAAAGGCAGCAGGCTCAGCATAAAGCTGACAAACCGGGGTCTGTACAGCGCTGATTTTCAGCCAGTCCTTATTCCACATTTTTAAAATCAATTTTTACCGCATATCGTTAAAAAAAATGAAAGAAAAAAAACAGTACAGAAATGAAACAATAAAAATGTGACTATTGGTAAAACAAGCTGAATTTGAAATTAAAGTTAATTAAACAAAAAATAATATAAACTTTGACAAACGAGTATGTGGCGACAGTGTAAAAATATAAATATATAAAAAAAAAGTATGTTATTCTTTAAATTAGATTTCACGGATTGCTTGCTGAGTGATGTAAGACAATTAAAATTATTATTATATATATTATATATTATTGTATAGTACTTGCTGTTGTGTGTGCAATAAATGATTTTATTATTATTATTATTATTATTAAGTTTGGAGTCGAGCAAAAAATGCTCGGCAAAATGTTTGGAGTCGAGCAAAAAATGCTCGGCAAAATGTTCGGTTTCAAGCAAAAAATGCTCGGCGTGATGTTCGGTGTCGAGCAAAAAATGTTCGGAATCGAGCAAAATATGTTTGGAGTTGAGGAAAAAATGCTCGGCAAAATGTTCGGTGTCGAGCAAAAAATGCTCGGCAAAATGTTCGGTGTCGAGCAAAAAATGTTCGGAGTCGAGCAAAAAATGCTCGGCAAAATGTTCGCATTCGAGCAAAAAATGTTCGGTGTCGAGCAAAAAATGTTCGAAGTCGAGCAAAAAATGCTCGACAAAATGTTCGGAGTCGAGCAAAAAATGCTCGGCAAAATGTTCGGTGTCGAGCAAAAAATGTTCGGAGTCGAGCAAAAAATGCTCGGCAAAATGTTCGGTGTCGAGCAACAAATGTTCGGAGTCGAGCAAAAAATGCTCGGGAAAATGTTCGGTGTCGAGCAAAAAATGCTCGGCAAAATGTTCGGTGTCGAGCAAAAAATGCTCGGCAAAATGTTCGGAGTCGAGCAAAATATGTTCGGAGTCGAGCAAAAAATGCTCGGGAGAATGTTCGGTGTCGAGCAAAAAATGCTCGGCAAAATGTTCGGAGTCGAGCAAAAAATGCTCGGGAAAATGTTCGGAGTCGAGTAAAAAATGCTCGGCAAAATGTTCGGATTCGAGCAAAAAATGTTCGGTGTCGAGCAAAATATGTTCGGGATCGAGCAAAATATGTTTGGAGTTGAGCAAAAAATGCTCGGCAAAGTGTTCGGAGTCGAGCAAAAAATGCTCGGCAAAATGTTTGGAGTCGAGCAAAAAATGCTCGGCAAAATGTTCGGTTTCAAGCAAAAAATGCTCGGCGTGATGTTCGGTGTCGAGCAAAAAATGTTCGGAATCGAGCAAAATATGTTTGGAGTTGAGCAAAAAATGCTCGGCAAAGTGTTCGGAGTCGAGCAAAAAATGCTCGGCAAAATGTTTGGAGTCGAGCAAAAAATGCTCGGCAAAATGTTCGGTTTCAAGCAAAAAATGCTCGGCGTGATGTTCGGTGTCGAGCAAAAAATGTTCGGTGTCGAGCAAAAAATGTTCGGAGTCGAGCAAAAAATGCTCGGCAAAATGTTCGGAGTCGAGCAAAAAATGCTCGGGAAAATGTTCGGAGTCGAGCAGAATATGTTCGGAGTCGAGCAAAAAATGCTCGGGAAAATGTTCGGAGTCGAGCAAAAGATGCTCGGGAAAATGTTCGGAGTCGAGCAAAAAATGCTCGGCATAATGTTCGGAGTCGAGCAAAATATGTTCGGAGTCGAGCAAAAATGCTCGGCAAAATGTTCGGAGTCGAGCAAAAAATGTTCGAAGTCGAGCAAAAAATGCTCGGTACAATGTTCGGAGTCGAGCAAAAAATGCTCGGGAAAATGTTCGGAGTCGAGCAGAATATGTTCGGAGTCGAGCAAAAAATGCTCGGGAAAATGTTCGGTGTCGAGCAAAAAATGCTCGGCAAAATGTTCAGAGTCGAGCAAAATATATTCGGAGTCGAGCAAAATATGTTCGGAGTCGAGCAAAAAATGCTCGGCAAAATGTTCGGAGTCGAGCAAAAAATGTTCGGTGTCGAGCAAAAAATGTTCGGAGTCGAGCAAAAAATGCTCGGCAAAATGTTCGGAGTCGAGCAAAAAATGCTCGGGAAAATGTTCGGAGTCGAGCAGAATATGTTCGGAGTCGAGCAAAAAATGCTCGGGAAAATGTTCGGAGTCGAGCAAAAGATGCTCGGGAAAATGTTCGGAGTCGAGCAAAAAATGCTCGGCATAATGTTCGGAGTCGAGCAAAATATGTTCGGAGTCGAGCAAAAATGCTCGGCAAAATGTTCGGAGTCGAGCAAAAAATGTTCGAAGTCGAGCAAAAAATGCTCGGTACAATGTTCGGAGTCGAGCAAAAAATGTTCGGAGTCGAGCAAAAAATGCTCGGGAAAATGTTCGGAGTCGAGCAGAATATGTTCGGAGTCGAGCAAAATATGTTCGGAGTCGAGCAAAAAATGCTCGGGAAAATGATCGGAGTCGAGCAAAAAATGCTCGGGAAAATGATCGGAGTCGAGCAAAAAATGCTCGGGAAAATGTTCGGAGTCGAGCAAAAAATGCTCGGCATAATGTTCGGTGTCGAGCAAAATATGTTCGGAGTCGAGCAAAAATGCTCGGCAAAATGTTCGGAGTCGAGCAAAAAATGTTCGGGGTCGAGCAAAAAATGCTCGGCGAAATGTTCGGAGTCGAGCAAAATAAGTTTGGAGTCGAGCAAAAAATGCTCGACAAAATGTTCGGAGTCGAGCAAAAAATGCTCGGCAAAATGTTCGGTGTCGAGCAACAAATGTTCGGAGTCGAGCAAAAAATGCTCGGGAAAATGTTCGGTGTCGAGCAAAAAATGCTCGGCAAAATGTTCGGTGTCGAGCAAAAAATGCTCGGCAAAATGTTCGGAGTCGAGCAAAATATGTTCGGAGTCGAGCAAAAAATGCTCGGGAGAATGTTCGGTGTCGAGCAAAAAATGCTCGGCAAAATGTTCGGAGTCGAGCAAAAAATGCTCGGGAAAATGTTCGGAGTCGAGTAAAAAATGCTCGGCAAAATGTTCGGATTCGAGCAAAAAATGTTCGGTGTCGAGCAAAATATGTTCGGGATCGAGCAAAATATGTTTGGAGTTGAGCAAAAAATGCTCGGCAAAGTGTTCGGAGTCGAGCAAAAAATGCTCGGCAAAATGTTTGGAGTCGAGCAAAAAATGCTCGGCAAAATGTTCGGTTTCAAGCAAAAAATGCTCGGCGTGATGTTCGGTGTCGAGCAAAAAATGTTCGGAATCGAGCAAAATATGTTTGGAGTTGAGCAAAAAATGCTCGGCAAAGTGTTCGGAGTCGAGCAAAAAATGCTCGGCAAAATGTTTGGAGTCGAGCAAAAAATGCTCGGCAAAATGTTCGGTTTCAAGCAAAAAATGCTCGGCGTGATGTTCGGTGTCGAGCAAAAAATGTTCGGTGTCGAGCAAAAAATGTTCGGAGTCGAGCAAAAAATGCTCGGCAAAATGTTCGGAGTCGAGCAAAAAATGCTCGGGAAAATGTTCGGAGTCGAGCAGAATATGTTCGGAGTCGAGCAAAAAATGCTCGGGAAAATGTTCGGAGTCGAGCAAAAGATGCTCGGGAAAATGTTCGGAGTCGAGCAAAAAATGCTCGGCATAATGTTCGGAGTCGAGCAAAATATGTTCGGAGTCGAGCAAAAATGCTCGGCAAAATGTTCGGAGTCGAGCAAAAAATGTTCGAAGTCGAGCAAAAAATGCTCGGTACAATGTTCGGAGTCGAGCAAAAAATGCTCGGGAAAATGTTCGGAGTCGAGCAGAATATGTTCGGAGTCGAGCAAAAAATGCTCGGGAAAATGTTCGGTGTCGAGCAAAAAATGCTCGGCAAAATGTTCAGAGTCGAGCAAAATATATTCGGAGTCGAGCAAAATATGTTCGGAGTCGAGCAAAAAATGCTCGGCAAAATGTTCGGAGTCGAGCAAAAAATGTTCGGTGTCGAGCAAAAAATGTTCGGAGTCGAGCAAAAAATGCTCGGCAAAATGTTCGGAGTCGAGCAAAAAATGCTCGGGAAAATGTTCGGAGTCGAGCAGAATATGTTCGGAGTCGAGCAAAAAATGCTCGGGAAAATGTTCGGAGTCGAGCAAAAGATGCTCGGGAAAATGTTCGGAGTCGAGCAAAAAATGCTCGGCATAATGTTCGGAGTCGAGCAAAATATGTTCGGAGTCGAGCAAAAATGCTCGGCAAAATGTTCGGAGTCGAGCAAAATATGTTCGGAGTCGAGCAAAAATGCTCGGCAAAATGTTCGGAGTCGAGCAAAAAATGTTCGAAGTCGAGCAAAAAATGCTCGGTACAATGTTCGGAGTCGAGCAAAAAATGTTCGGAGTCGAGCAAAAAATGCTCGGGAAAATGTTCGGAGTCGAGCAGAATATGTTCGGAGTCGAGCAAAATATGTTCGGAGTCGAGCAAAAAATGCTCGGGAAAATGATCGGAGTCGAGCAAAAAATGCTCGGGAAAATGTTCGGTGTCGAGCAAAAAATGCTCGGCAAAATGTTCGGAGTCGAGCAAAAAATGCTCGGCAAAATGTTCGGAGTCGAGCAAAAAATGCTCGGCAAAATGTTCGGTGTCGAGCAAAAAATGTTCGGAGTCGAGCAAAAAATGCTCGGTAAAATGTTCGAAGTCGAGCAAAAAATGCTCGGCAAAATGTTCGCATTCGAGCAAAAAATGTTCGGTGTCGAGCAAAAAATGTTCGAAGTCGAGCAAAAAATGCTCGGCAAAATGTTCGGAGTCGAGCAAAATATGTTCGGAGTCGAGCAAAAAATGCTCGACAAAATGTTCGGAGTCGAGCAAAAAATGCTCGGCAAAATGTTCGGTGTCGAGCAAAAAATGTTCGGAGTCGAGCAAAAAATGCTCGGCAAAATGTTCGGTGGCGAGCAAAAAATGCTCGGCAAAATGTTCGGAGTCGAGCAAAAAATGCTCGGAAAAATGTTGGGAGTCGAGCAAAAAATGCTCGGCAAAATGTTCGGAGTCGAGCAAAAAATGCTCGGCAAAATGTTCGGAGTCGAGCAAAATACGTTCGGAGTCGAGCAAAAAATGCTCGGCAAAATGTTCGGAGTCGAGCAAAAAATGCTCGGCAAAATGTTCGGAGTCGAGCAATAAATGCTCGGCAAAATGTTCGGAGTCGAGCAAAAAATGCTCGGTAAAATGTTCGGAGTCGAGCAAAATACGTTCGGAGTCGAGCAAAAAATGCTCGGGAAAATGTTCGGTGTCGAGCAAAAAATGCTCGGCAAAATGATCAGAGTCGAGCAAAAAATGCTCGGCAAAATGTTCGGAGTCGAGCAAAAAATGCTTGGCAAAATGTTCGGAGTCGAGAAAAATACGTTCGGAGTCGAGCAAAAAATGCTCGGGAAAATGTTCGGAGTCGAGCAAAAAATGTTCGGGGTCGAGCAAAAAATGCTCGGCGAAATGTTCGGAGTCGAGCAAAATAAGTTTGGAGTCGAGCAAAAAATGCTCGGCAAAATGTTCGGTGGCGAGCAAAAAATGCTCGGCAAAATGTTCGGTGTCGAGCAAAAAATGTTCGGAGTCGAGCAAAAAATGCTCGGCAAAATGTTCGGTGTCGAGCAAAAAATGATCGGAGTCGAGCTAAAAATGCTCGGGAAAATGTTCGGAGTCGAGCAAAATATGTTCGGAGTCGAGCAAAAAATGCTCGGGAAAATGTTCGGTGTCGAGCAAAAAATGCTCGGCAAAATGTTCGGAGTCGAGCAAAAAATGCTCGGGAAAATGTTCGGAGTCGAGCAAAAAATGCTCGGCAAAATGTTCGGAGTCGAGCAAAAAATGCTCGGGAAAATGTTCGGAGTCGAGCAAAAAATGCTCGGCAAAATGTTCGGTTTCAAGCAAAAAATGCTCGGCGTGATGTTCGGTGTCGAGCAAAAAATGCTCGGCAAATTGTTCGGAGTCGAGCAAAAAATGCTCGGGAAAATGTTCGGAGTCGGGCAAAATACGTTCGGAGTCGAGCAAAAAATGCTCGGCAAAATGTTCGGTGTCGTGCAAAAAATGTTCCGAGTCGAGCAAAAAATGTTCGAAGTCGAGCAAAAAATGTTCGGCAAAATGTTCGGAGTCGAGCAAAAAATGCTCGGAAAAATGTTGGGAGTCGAGCAAAAAATGCTCGGCAAAATGTTCGGAGTCGAGCAAAAAATGCTCGGCAAAATGTTCGGTGTCGAGCAAAAAATGTTCGGAGTCGAGCAAAAAATGCTCGGTAAAATGTTCGAAGTCGAGCAAAAAATGCTCGGCAAAATGTTCGCATTCGAGCAAAAAATGTTCGGTGTCGAGCAAAAAATGTTCGAAGTCGAGCAAAAAATGCTCGGCAAAATGTTCGGAGTCGAGCAAAATATGTTCGGAGTCGAGCAAAAAATGCTCGACAAAATGTTCGGAGTCGAGCAAAAAATGCTCGGCAAAATGTTCGGTGTCGAGCAAAAAATGTTCGGAGTCGAGCAAAAAATGCTCGGCAAAATGTTCGGTGGCGAGCAAAAAATGCTCGGCAAAATGTTCGGAGTCGAGCAAAAAATGCTCGGAAAAATGTTGGGAGTCGAGCAAAAAATGCTCGGCAAAATGTTCGGAGTCGAGCAAAAAATGCTCGGCAAAATGTTCGGAGTCGAGCAAAATACGTTCGGAGTCGAGCAAAAAATGCTCGGCAAAATGTTCGGAGTCGAGCAAAAAATGCTCGGCAAAATGTTCGGAGTCGAGCAATAAATGCTCGGCAAAATGTTCGGAGTCGAGCAAAAAATGCTCGGTAAAATGTTCGGAGTCGAGCAAAATACGTTCGGAGTCGAGCAAAAAATGCTCGGGAAAATGTTCGGTGTCGAGCAAAAAATGCTCGGCAAAATGATCAGAGTCGAGCAAAAAATGCTCGGCAAAATGTTCGGAGTCGAGCAAAAAATGCTTGGCAAAATGTTCGGAGTCGAGAAAAATACGTTCGGAGTCGAGCAAAAAATGCTCGGGAAAATGTTCGGAGTCGAGCAAAAAATGTTCGGGGTCGAGCAAAAAATGCTCGGCGAAATGTTCGGAGTCGAGCAAAATAAGTTTGGAGTCGAGCAAAAAATGCTCGGCAAAATGTTCGGTGGCGAGCAAAAAATGCTCGGCAAAATGTTCGGTGTCGAGCAAAAAATGTTCGGAGTCGAGCAAAAAATGCTCGGCAAAATGTTCGGTGTCGAGCAAAAAATGATCGGAGTCGAGCTAAAAATGCTCGGGAAAATGTTCGGAGTCGAGCAAAATATGTTCGGAGTCGAGCAAAAAATGCTCGGGAAAATGTTCGGTGTCGAGCAAAAAATGCTCGGCAAAATGTTCGGAGTCGAGCAAAAAATGCTCGGGAAAATGTTCGGAGTCGAGCAAAAAATGCTCGGCAAAATGTTCGGAGTCGAGCAAAAAATGCTCGGGAAAATGTTCGGAGTCGAGCAAAAAATGCTCGGCAAAATGTTCGGTTTCAAGCAAAAAATGCTCGGCGTGATGTTCGGTGTCGAGCAAAAAATGCTCGGCAAATTGTTCGGAGTCGAGCAAAAAATGCTCGGGAAAATGTTCGGAGTCGGGCAAAATACGTTCGGAGTCGAGCAAAAAATGCTCGGCAAAATGTTCGGTGTCGTGCAAAAAATGTTCCGAGTCGAGCAAAAAATGTTCGAAGTCGAGCAAAAAATGTTCGGCAAAATGTTCGGAGTCGAGCAAAAAATGCTCGGAAAAATGTTGGGAGTCGAGCAAAAAATGCTCGGCAAAATGTTCGGAGTCGAGCAAAAAATGCTCGGCAAAATGTTCGGAGTCGAGCAAAATACGTTCGGAGTCGAGCAAAAAATGCTCGGCAAAATGTTCGGAGTCGAGCAAAAAATGCTCGGCAAAATGTTCGGAGTCGAGCAATAAATGCTCGGCAAAATGTTCGGAGTCGAGCAAAAAATGCTCGGTAAAATGTTCGGAGTCGAGCAAAATACGTTCGGAGTCGAGCAAAAAATGCTCGGGAAAATGTTCGGTGTCGAGCAAAAAATGCTCGGCAAAATGATCAGAGTCGAGCAAAAAATGCTCGGCAAAATGTTCGGAGTCGAGCAAAAAATGCTTGGCAAAATGTTCGGAGTCGAGAAAAATACGTTCGGAGTCGAGCAAAAAATGCTCGGGAAAATGTTCGGAGTCGAGCAAAAAATGTTCGGGGTCGAGCAAAAAATGCTCGGCGAAATGTTCGGAGTCGAGCAAAATAAGTTTGGAGTCGAGCAAAAAATGCTCGGGAAAATGTTCGGAGTCGAGCAAAAAATGCTCGGGAAAATGTTCGGAGTCGAGCAAAAAATGTTCGGTGTCGAGCAAAAAATGTTCGAAGTCGAGCAAAAAATGTTCGAAGTCGAGCAAAAAATGTACGGAGTCGAGCAAAATATGTTCGGAGTCGAGCAAAAAATGCTCGGGAAAATGTTCGGTGTCGAGCAAAAAATGCTCGGGAAAATGTTCGGTGTCGAGCAAAAAATGCTCGGAAAAAAGGTTCGGAGTCGAGCAAAAAATGCTCGACAAAATGTTTGGAGTTGAGCAAAATATTATGTTCGGAGTCGAGCAAAAAATGCTCGGCAAAATGTTCGGAGTCGAGCAAAAAATGCTCGGCAAAATGTTCGGAGTCGAGCAAAATATGTTTGGAGTTGAGCAAAAAATGCTCGGCAAAATGTTCGGAGTCGAGCAAAAAATGCTCGGCAAAATTTTCGGTTTCAAGCAAAAAATGCTCGGCGTGATGTTCGGTGTCGAGCAAAAAATGCTCGGCAAATTGTTCGGAGTCGAGCAAAAAATGCTCGGGAAAATGTTCGGTGTCGAGCAAAAAATGCTTGGGAAAATGTTCGGAGTCGAGCAAAATATGTTCGGAGTCGAGCAAAAAATGCTCGGCAAAATGTTCGGTGTCGAGCAAAAAATGTTCGGAGTCGAGCAAAAAATGCTCGGCAAAATGTTCGGTGTCGAGCAAAAAATGCTAAGGAAAATGTTCGGAGTCGAGCAAAATATGTTCGGAGTCGAGCAAAAAATGCTCGGGAAAATGTTCGGAGTCGAGCAAAACATGCTCGGGAAAATGTTCGATGTCGAGCAAAATATGTTCGGAGTCGAGCAAAAAATGCTCGGGAAAATGTTCGGTGTCGAGCAAAAAATGCTCGGCAAAATGTTCGGAGTCGAGCAAAAAATGCTCGGCAAAATGTTCGGAGTCGAGCAAAAAATGCTCGGCAAAATGTTCGGAGTCGGGCAAAATACGTTCGGAGTCGAGCAAAAAATGCTCAGGAAAATGTTCGGTGTCGAGCAAAAAATGCTCGGCAAAATGTTCGGTGTCGAGCAAAAAATGTTCGGAGTCGAGCAAAAAATGCTCGGGAAAATGTTCGGTGTCGAGCAAAAAATGCTCGGGAAAATGTTCGGTGTCGAGCAAAAAATGCTCGGAAAAAAGGTTCGGAGTCGAGCAAAAAATGCTCGACAAAATGTTTGGAGTTGAGCAAAATATTATGTTCGGAGTCGAGCAAAAAATGCTCGGCAAAATGTTCGGAGTCGAGCAAAAAATGCTCGGCAAAATGTTCGGAGTCGAGCAAAATATGTTTGGAGTTGAGCAAAAAATGCTCGGCAAAATGTTCGGAGTCGAGCAAAAAATGCTCGGCAAAATTTTCGGTTTCAAGCAAAAAATGCTCGGCGTGATGTTCGGTGTCGAGCAAAAAATGCTCGGCAAATTGTTCGGAGTCGAGCAAAAAATGCTCGGGAAAATGTTCGGTGTCGAGCAAAAAATGCTTGGGAAAATGTTCGGAGTCGAGCAAAATATGTTCGGAGTCGAGCAAAAAATGCTCGGCAAAATGTTCGGTGTCGAGCAAAAAATGTTCGGAGTCGAGCAAAAAATGCTCGGCAAAATGTTCGGTGTCGAGCAAAAAATGCTAAGGAAAATGTTCGGAGTCGAGCAAAATATGTTCGGAGTCGAGCAAAAAATGCTCGGGAAAATGTTCGGAGTCGAGCAAAACATGCTCGGGAAAATGTTCGATGTCGAGCAAAATATGTTCGGAGTCGAGCAAAAAATGCTCGGGAAAATGTTCGGTGTCGAGCAAAAAATGCTCGGCAAAATGTTCGGAGTCGAGCAAAAAATGCTCGGCAAAATGTTCGGAGTCGAGCAAAAAATGCTCGGCAAAATGTTCGGAGTCGGGCAAAATACGTTCGGAGTCGAGCAAAAAATGCTCAGGAAAATGTTCGGTGTCGAGCAAAAAATGCTCGGCAAAATGTTCGGTGTCGAGCAAAAAATGTTCGGAGTCGAGCAAAAAATGCTCGGTAAAATGTTCGAAGTCGAGCAAAAAATGCTCGGCAAAATGTTCGCATTCGAGCAAAAAATGTTCGGTGTCGAGCAAAAAATGTTCGAAGTCGAGCAAAAAATGCTCGGCAAAATGTTCGGAGTCGAGCAAAATATGTTCGGAGTCGAGCAAAAAATGCTCGACAAAATGTTCGGAGTCGAGCAAAAAATGCTCGGCAAAATGTTCGGTGTCGAGCAAAAAATGTTCGGAGTCGAGCAAAAAATGCTCGGCAAAATGTTCGGTGGCGAGCAAAAAATGCTCGGCAAAATGTTCGGTGTCGAGCAAAAAATGTTCGGAGTCGAGCAAAAAATGCTCGGCAAAATGTTCGGTGTCGAGCAAAAAATGTTCGAAGTCGAGCAAAAAATGCTCGGCAAAATGTTCGGAGTCGAGCAAAATATGTTCGGAGTCGAGCAAAAAATGCTCGACAAAATGTTCGGAGTCGAGCAAAAAATGCTCGGCAAAATGTTCGGTGTCGAGCAAAAAATGTTCGGAGTCGAGCAAAAAATGCTCGGCAAAATGTTCGGTGGCGAGCAAAAAATGCTCGGCAAAATGTTCGGTGTCGAGCAAAAAATGTTCGGAGTCGAGCAAAAAATGCTCGGCAAAATGTTCGGTGTCGAGCAAAAAATGATCGGAGTCGAGCTAAAAATGCTCGGCAAAATGTTCGGAGTCGGGCAAAATACGTTCGGAGTCGAGCAAAAAATGCTCGGGAAAATGTTCGGTGTCGAGCAAAAAATGCTCGGGAAAATGTTCGGAGTCGGGCAAAATACGTTCGGAGTCGAGCAAAAAATGCTCGGCAAAATGTTCGGTGTCGTGCAAAAAATGTTCCGAGTCGAGCAAAAAATGTTCGAAGTCGAGCAAAAAATGTTCGGCAAAATGTTCGGAGTCGAGCAAAAAATGCTCGGAAAAATGTTGGGAGTCGAGCAAAAAATGCTCGGCAAAATGTTCGGAGTCGAGCAAAAAATGCTCGGCAAAATGTTCGGTGTCGAGCAAAAAATGTTCGGAGTCGAGCAAAAAATGCTCGGCAAAATGTTCGGTGGCGAGCAAAAAATGCTCGGCAAAATGTTCGGTGTCGAGCAAAAAATGTTCGGAGTCGAGCAAAAAATGCTCGGCAAAATGTTCGGTGTCGAGCAAAAAATGTTCGAAGTCGAGCAAAAAATGCTCGGCAAAATGTTCGGAGTCGAGCAAAATATGTTCGGAGTCGAGCAAAAAATGCTCGACAAAATGTTCGGAGTCGAGCAAAAAATGCTCGGCAAAATGTTCGGTGTCGAGCAAAAAATGTTCGGAGTCGAGCAAAAAATGCTCGGCAAAATGTTCGGTGGCGAGCAAAAAATGCTCGGCAAAATGTTCGGTGTCGAGCAAAAAATGTTCGGAGTCGAGCAAAAAATGCTCGGCAAAATGTTCGGTGTCGAGCAAAAAATGATCGGAGTCGAGCTAAAAATGCTCGGCAAAATGTTCGGAGTCGGGCAAAATACGTTCGGAGTCGAGCAAAAAATGCTCGGGAAAATGTTCGGTGTCGAGCAAAAAATGCTCGGGAAAATGTTCGGAGTCGGGCAAAATACGTTCGGAGTCGAGCAAAAAATGCTCGGCAAAATGTTCGGTGTCGTGCAAAAAATGTTCCGAGTCGAGCAAAAAATGTTCGAAGTCGAGCAAAAAATGTTCGGCAAAATGTTCGGAGTCGAGCAAAAAATGCTCGGAAAAATGTTGGGAGTCGAGCAAAAAATGCTCGGCAAAATGTTCGGAGTCGAGCAAAAAATGCTCGGCAAAATGTTCGGAGTCGAGCAAAATACGTTCGGAGTCGAGCAAAAAATGCTCGGCAAAATGTTCGGAGTCGAGCAAAAAATGCTCGGCAAAATGTTCGGAGTCGAGCAATAAATGCTCGGCAAAATGTTCGGAGTCGAGCAAAAAATGCTCGGTAAAATGTTCGGAGTCGAGCAAAATACGTTCGGAGTCGAGCAAAAAATGCTCGGGAAAATGTTCGGTGTCGAGCAAAAAATGCTCGGCAAAATGATCAGAGTCGAGCAAAAAATGCTCGGCAAAATGTTCGGAGTCGAGCAAAAAATGCTTGGCAAAATGTTCGGAGTCGAGAAAAATACGTTCGGAGTCGAGCAAAAAATGCTCGGGAAAATGTTCGGAGTCGAGCAAAAAATGTTCGGGGTCGAGCAAAAAATGCTCGGCGAAATGTTCGGAGTCGAGCAAAATAAGTTTGGAGTCGAGCAAAAAATGCTCGGCAAAATGTTCGGTGGCGAGCAAAAAATGCTCGGCAAAATGTTCGGTGTCGAGCAAAAAATGTTCGGAGTCGAGCAAAAAATGCTCGGCAAAATGTTCGGTGTCGAGCAAAAAATGATCGGAGTCGAGCTAAAAATGCTCGGGAAAATGTTCGGAGTCGAGCAAAATATGTTCGGAGTCGAGCAAAAAATGCTCGGGAAAATGTTCGGTGTCGAGCAAAAAATGCTCGGCAAAATGTTCGGAGTCGAGCAAAAAATGCTCGGGAAAATGTTCGGAGTCGAGCAAAAAATGCTCGGCAAAATGTTCGGAGTCGAGCAAAAAATGCTCGGGAAAATGTTCGGAGTCGAGCAAAAAATGCTCGGCAAAATGTTCGGTTTCAAGCAAAAAATGCTCGGCGTGATGTTCGGTGTCGAGCAAAAAATGCTCGGCAAATTGTTCGGAGTCGAGCAAAAAATGCTCGGGAAAATGTTCGGAGTCGGGCAAAATACGTTCGGAGTCGAGCAAAAAATGCTCGGCAAAATGTTCGGTGTCGTGCAAAAAATGTTCCGAGTCGAGCAAAAAATGTTCGAAGTCGAGCAAAAAATGTTCGGCAAAATGTTCGGAGTCGAGCAAAAAATGCTCGGAAAAATGTTGGGAGTCGAGCAAAAAATGCTCGGCAAAATGTTCGGAGTCGAGCAAAAAATGCTCGGCAAAATGTTCGGAGTCGAGCAAAATACGTTCGGAGTCGAGCAAAAAATGCTCGGCAAAATGTTCGGAGTCGAGCAAAAAATGCTCGGCAAAATGTTCGGAGTCGAGCAATAAATGCTCGGCAAAATGTTCGGAGTCGAGCAAAAAATGCTCGGTAAAATGTTCGGAGTCGAGCAAAATACGTTCGGAGTCGAGCAAAAAATGCTCGGGAAAATGTTCGGTGTCGAGCAAAAAATGCTCGGCAAAATGATCAGAGTCGAGCAAAAAATGCTCGGCAAAATGTTCGGAGTCGAGCAAAAAATGCTTGGCAAAATGTTCGGAGTCGAGAAAAATACGTTCGGAGTCGAGCAAAAAATGCTCGGGAAAATGTTCGGAGTCGAGCAAAAAATGTTCGGGGTCGAGCAAAAAATGCTCGGCGAAATGTTCGGAGTCGAGCAAAATAAGTTTGGAGTCGAGCAAAAAATGCTCGGGAAAATGTTCGGAGTCGAGCAAAAAATGCTCGGGAAAATGTTCGGAGTCGAGCAAAAAATGTTCGGTGTCGAGCAAAAAATGTTCGAAGTCGAGCAAAAAATGTTCGAAGTCGAGCAAAAAATGTACGGAGTCGAGCAAAATATGTTCGGAGTCGAGCAAAAAATGCTCGGGAAAATGTTCGGTGTCGAGCAAAAAATGCTCGGGAAAATGTTCGGTGTCGAGCAAAAAATGCTCGGAAAAAAGGTTCGGAGTCGAGCAAAAAATGCTCGACAAAATGTTTGGAGTTGAGCAAAATATTATGTTCGGAGTCGAGCAAAAAATGCTCGGCAAAATGTTCGGAGTCGAGCAAAAAATGCTCGGCAAAATGTTCGGAGTCGAGCAAAATATGTTTGGAGTTGAGCAAAAAATGCTCGGCAAAATGTTCGGAGTCGAGCAAAAAATGCTCGGCAAAATTTTCGTTTTCAAGCAAAAAATGCTCGGCGTGATGTTCGGTGTCGAGCAAAAAATGCTCGGCAAATTGTTCGGAGTCGAGCAAAAAATGCTCGGGAAAATGTTCGGTGTCGAGCAAAAAATGCTTGGGAAAATGTTCGGAGTCGAGCAAAATATGTTCGGAGTCGAGCAAAAAATGCTCGGCAAAATGTTCGGTGTCGAGCAAAAAATGTTCGGAGTCGAGCAAAAAATGCTCGGCAAAATGTTCGGTGTC
This sequence comes from Anthocharis cardamines, assembly GCA_905404175.1. NCBI lineage: Eukaryota > Metazoa > Arthropoda > Insecta > Lepidoptera > Pieridae > Anthocharis > Anthocharis cardamines. Next base: position 2,254,930 of record FR989978.1, read on the forward strand.
GAGCAAAAAATGCTAAGGAAAATGTTCGGAGTCGAGCAAAATATGTTCGGAGTCGAGCAAAAAATGCTCGGGAAAATGTTCGGAGTCGAGCAAAACATGCTCGGGAAAATGTTCGATGTCGAGCAAAATATGTTCGGAGTCGAGCAAAAAATGCTCGGGAAAATGTTCGGTGTCGAGCAAAAAATGCTCGGCAAAATGTTCGGAGTCGAGCAAAAAATGCTCGGCAAAATGTTCGGAGTCGAGCAAAAAATGCTCGGCAAAATGTTCGGAGTCGGGCAAAATACGTTCGGAGTCGAGCAAAAAATGCTCAGGAAAATGTTCGGTGTCGAGCAAAAAATGCTCGGCAAAATGTTCGGTGTCGAGCAAAAAATGTTCGGAGTCGAGCAAAAAATGCTCGGGAAAATGTTCGGTGTCGAGCAAAAAATGCTCGGGAAAATGTTCGGTGTCGAGCAAAAAATGCTCGGAAAAAAGGTTCGGAGTCGAGCAAAAAATGCTCGACAAAATGTTTGGAGTTGAGCAAAATATTATGTTCGGAGTCGAGCAAAAAATGCTCGGCAAAATGTTCGGAGTCGAGCAAAAAATGCTCGGCAAAATGTTCGGAGTCGAGCAAAATATGTTTGGAGTTGAGCAAAAAATGCTCGGCAAAATGTTCGGAGTCGAGCAAAAAATGCTCGGCAAAATTTTCGGTTTCAAGCAAAAAATGCTCGGCGTGATGTTCGGTGTCGAGCAAAAAATGCTCGGCAAATTGTTCGGAGTCGAGCAAAAAATGCTCGGGAAAATGTTCGGTGTCGAGCAAAAAATGCTTGGGAAAATGTTCGGAGTCGAGCAAAATATGTTCGGAGTCGAGCAAAAAATGCTCGGCAAAATGTTCGGTGTCGAGCAAAAAATGTTCGGAGTCGAGCAAAAAATGCTCGGCAAAATGTTCGGTGTCGAGCAAAAAATGCTAAGGAAAATGTTCGGAGTCGAGCAAAATATGTTCGGAGTCGAGCAAAAAATGCTCGGGAAAATGTTCGGAGTCGAGCAAAACATGCTCGGGAAAATGTTCGATGTCGAGCAAAATATGTTCGGAGTCGAGCAAAAAATGCTCGGGAAAATGTTCGGTGTCGAGCAAAAAATGCTCGGCAAAATGTTCGGAGTCGAGCAAAAAATGCTCGGCAAAATGTTCGGAGTCGAGCAAAAAATGCTCGGCAAAATGTTCGGAGTCGGGCAAAATACGTTCGGAGTCGAGCAAAAAATGCTCAGGAAAATGTTCGGTGTCGAGCAAAAAATGCTCGGCAAAATGTTCGGTGTCGAGCAAAAAATGTTCGGAGTCGAGCAAAAAATGCTCGGTAAAATGTTCGAAGTCGAGCAAAAAATGCTCGGCAAAATGTTCGCATTCGAGCAAAAAATGTTCGGTGTCGAGCAAAAAATGTTCGAAGTCGAGCAAAAAATGCTCGGCAAAATGTTCGGAGTCGAGCAAAATATGTTCGGAGTCGAGCAAAAAATGCTCGACAAAATGTTCGGAGTCGAGCAAAAAATGCTCGGCAAAATGTTCGGTGTCGAGCAAAAAATGTTCGGAGTCGAGCAAAAAATGCTCGGCAAAATGTTCGGTGGCGAGCAAAAAATGCTCGGCAAAATGTTCGGTGTCGAGCAAAAAATGTTCGGAGTCGAGCAAAAAATGCTCGGCAAAATGTTCGGTGTCGAGCAAAAAATGATCGGAGTCGAGCTAAAAATGCTCGGGAAAATGTTCGGAGTCGAGCAAAATATGTTCGGAGTCGAGCAAAAAATGCTCGGGAAAATGTTCGGTGTCGAGCAAAAAATGCTCGGCAAAATGTTCGGAGTCGAGCAAAAAATGCTCGGGAAAATGTTCGGAGTCGAGCAAAAAATGCTCGGCAAAATGTTCGGAGTCGAGCAAAAAATGCTCGGGAAAATGTTCGGAGTCGAGCAAAAAATGCTCGGCAAAATGTTCGGTTTCAAGCAAAAAATGCTCGGCGTGATGTTCGGTGTCGAGCAAAAAATGCTCGGAAAATTGTTCGGAGTCGAGCAAAAAATGCTCGGGAAAATGTTCGGTGTCGAGCAAAAAATGCTTGGGAAAATGTTCGGAGTCGAGCAAAATATGTTCGGAGTCGAGCAAAAAATGCTCGGCAAAATGTTCGGTGTCGAGCAAAAAATGTTCGGAGTCGAGCAAAAAATGCTCGGCAAAATGTTCGGTGTCGAGCAAAAAATGCTAGGGAAAATGTTCGGAGTCGAGCAAAATATGTTAGGAGTCGAGCAAAACATGCTCGGGAAAATGTTCGGAGTCGAGCAAAAAATGCTCGGGAAAATGTTCGATGTCGAGCAAAATATGTTCGGAGTCGAGCAAAAAATGCTCGGGAAAATGTTCGGTGTCGAGCAAAAAATGCTCGGCAAAATGTTCGGAGTCGAGCAAAAAATGCTCGGCAAAATGTTCGGAGTCGAGCAAAAAATGCTCGGCAAAATGTTCGGAGTCGGGCAAAATACGTTCGGAGTCGAGCAAAAAATGCTCGGGAAAATGTTCGGTGTCGAGCAAAAAATGCTCGGGAAAATGTTCGGAGTCGGGCAAAATACGTTCGGAGTCGAGCAAAATATGTTCGGAGTCGAGCAAAAAATGCTCGGGAAAATGTTCGGTGTCGAGCAAAAAATGCTCGGCAAAATGTTCGGAGTCGAGCAAAAAATGCTCGGGAAAATGTTCGGAGTCGAGCAAAATATGTTCGGAGTCGAGCAAAAAATGCTCGGGAAAATGTTCGGAGTCGAGCAAAAAATGCTCGGCAAAATGTTCGGTGTCGAGCAAAAAATGTTCGGAGTCGAGCAAAAAATGCTCGGGAAAATGTTCGGTGTCGAGCAAAAAATGCTCGGCAAAATGTTCGGAGTCGAGCAAAAAATGCTCGGGAAAATGTTCGGAGTCGAGCAAAAAATGCTCGGGAAAATGTTCGGAGTCGAGCAAAAAATGCTCGGGAAAATGTTCGGAGTCGAGCAAAAAATGCTCGGCATAATGTTCGGTGTCGAGCAAAAAATGCTAGGGAAAATGTTCGGAGTCGAGCAAAATATGTTAGGAGTCGAGCAAAACATGCTCGGGAAAATGTTCGGAGTCGAGCAAAAAATGCTCGGGAAAATGTTCGATGTTGAGCAAAATATGTTCGGAGTCGAGCAAAAAATGCTCGGGAAAATGTTCGGTGTCGAGCAAAAAATGCTCGGCAAAATGTTCGGAGTCGAGCAAAAAATGCTCGGCAAAATGTTCGGAGTCGAGCAAAAAATGCTCGGCAAAATGTTCGGAGTCGGGCAAAATACGTTCGGAGTCGAGCAAAAAATGCTCGGGAAAATGTTCGGTGTCGAGCAAAAAATGCTCGGGAAAATGTTCGGAGTCGGGCAAAATACGTTCGGAGTCGAGCAAAATATGTTCGGAGTCGAGCAAAAAATGCTCGGGAAAATGTTCGGTGTCGAGCAAAAAATGTTCGAAGTCGAGCAAAAAATGCTCGGTACAATGTTCGGAGTCGAGCAAAAAATGTTCGGAGTCGAGCAAAAAATGCTCGGGAAAATGTTCGGAGTCGAGCAGAATATGTTCGGAGTCGAGCAAAATATGTTCGGAGTCGAGCAAAAAATGCTCGGGAAAATGATCGGAGTCGAGCAAAAAATGCTCGGGAAAATGTTCGGTGTCGAGCAAAAAATGCTCGGCAAAATGTTCGGAGTCGAGCAAAAAATGCTCGGCAAAATGTTCGGAGTCGAGCAAAAAATGCTCGGCAAAATGTTCGGTGTCGAGCAAAAAATGTTCGGAGTCGAGCAAAAAATGCTCGGTAAAATGTTCGAAGTCGAGCAAAAAATGCTCGGCAAAATGTTCGCATTCGAGCAAAAAATGTTCGGTGTCGAGCAAAAAATGTTCGAAGTCGAGCAAAAAATGCTCGGCAAAATGTTCGGAGTCGAGCAAAATATGTTCGGAGTCGAGCAAAAAATGCTCGACAAAATGTTCGGAGTCGAGCAAAAAATGCTCGGCAAAATGTTCGGTGTCGAGCAAAAAATGTTTATTTATTTATTTATTTATTTAAAAACTTTATTGCACACAAAAGTAATACATTTAAGAAAATAATACAAAAATAAAAGGTACAATAGGTGGTCTTATTGCTAGAGTAGCAATCTCTTCCAGACTACCTTTGGGTGACAGAAATAAATTAAAGGAAATGGGGACGGTGCAAGAAAAACATGAAAAGGGAATGGAAGAATAGTATAAAAATATATTATCATATAATACACACAATACATAAGCAATTAAAACAGACTGTAATGACCAATAAATAATTACCAAAATTAGATTAGGACACAGAAAGATAATGCTCCTTTACCAATTTGAGAAAGGAAGTGATACTTTGAGCATTTCTGATATCAGGAGGAAGAGAATTCCAAAGACGTATAGCCTCAACTGTAAAAGAGGAATCAAAGAATTTCGTTTTATGGGCAGGCATTAAAACCAAAGAAGTTGTGGAATTACGCACCTCTCGATTTTGACCCAAATATACAAACCGTTCCTTTAGGTAGCTAGGCGATCTTGGATCAAACAGCACACTATAAAAAAGTCGTAAGATGTGAGTATAACGCCGATAACGGATAGGAAGCCACTTGAGTGATTTCCGAAACTCTGAGACATGGTCATATTTTCTCAAGCGGAATATAAACCTTATGCAAACATTTTGAAGCCGTTCGAGTCTATTCAATTGTTCCTCGGTGAGGTTTAAGTAACAAGCGTCTGCATAGTCTAGAAGGGATAAAAGAAGAGACTGAGCTAAAGTAATTTTTGTGGGAATGGGAAGAAAGTTAGAGAGACGTCTTAAAGAGCCAGCCGCCGCAAAAAGTTTTTTGCTAACTACGCCGATCTGGTCGTGCCACGATAAAGTGGAATCTATTATTACACCTAAGCTTTTCACTTTGCTGCTGTAAGGGATAGGAACACCATTAACATTTACGCTTGGGAGATTATCCCAATCAATTTTGGAAACCATCACCTGACTTCCAACGATAATAACCTGCGTCTTTGATGGATTCATGAGAAGGCCACGAGACGAACTCCAATCAGCAATAAGAGAAAGGTCAGCATTAATATTATGAATCGTCTTCGTCAAATCTTCCAGCGTTGATTGGGTATAAATTTGGAGATCGTCGGCATACATGTGGTAGAGAGAAGTGAGGGATTCAGAAATGTTATTAATAAACATGGAAAAGAGGAGAGGAGATAAAACGCCACCCTGAGGGACTCCCGAACAGATGTCACACCAAGAAGAAATAACCTCATCAAATTGTATACGCTGTCTACGTCCCTGCAGGTAACTACGAAACCAATCAATTACCGATGGAGATATGTTAAAAATACGAAGAGTACTCAGCAAAATATCGTAATCAACAGTATTAAACGCATTACTGAAATCTAAGAGTACCAAAACAGTGAGTTGTTTATTGTCCATACCCAATCGTATGTCATCGGTGATTTTTACGAGAGCTGTAGTCGTGCTATGACCCGGACGGAAACCAGATTGGAAGGGATTAAGGGAGCAGTTGTTATTAAGAAAAACGCTGACTTGAGCATGAACTGCTTTTTCCATAACTTTAGATAGAAATGGGAGAATGGAAATAGGTCGATATTCGGAGAAAGAAGCAGGAGTTTTGTTCTTAGGTAAGGGAATAATGTGAGCATTTTTCCAGCAAGAAGGAAAAGTGGAAGTAGAAATGGAGTAATTAAAAATGTGGGAAATAATAGGAACAATAAGGTCAAGGATTGGAATGATCATGCCACGACTAACACAATCACTGCCTATAGCGTTAGATGATATGGACAAAATGTATTTTTTAACATCACACTCGGATAATTGATGTAATTGAAACGGAGGAATATCTCGGATTGGAACAGAAGAAAGATTATTTAAAGTATTAATTTTAGAGCTACTATCGAATGTAACTGATGATTGTGAAAAGTATAAATTAAGTGCGTTAATATCAAGTGAATTTATGGATGTGGAATTTTGTTGTTTTCCAATTCCGAGAGATTTTAGAAACTTCCACACCTTTCCCGGGTCGCCGTTCTCGACCGAAGCATGAATATGGCGTCGTTGAGCATCCCTACAACATGTATTACAACGATTCCGAATTTTATTGTACTTCTCCTTATTCCGATCACAGCTATCCATCTTATACTTTGCCTTAGCTTTGCTCTTGGCATGTATGAGTTTTTTTAGATCATCGCTGAGCCACGGGGCTGGCAAGTGCTTCAGCTTTACTGGTCGAAGGGGAGCATGCTTGTCGTAAAGTTGTAAAAGGAGAGAATTGAATAAATTAACTTTATCATCGATGGAATTAGCGGAGTAAATAACTGACCAATCAACATGAGCTGCGTCATAGTTTAAACGATCAACGTCAATGCCATTAAAGTTACGACGCATTACTATTTTAGCTTTAGGCTTGGGAGGACGGACTTTGTAGGAGAGAAAAATAATGTTGTGGTAAGAGAAGGCATCAGCTGCATACTGACCATGGTTTTGAACAAAATCGGGAGACGAAACTATAATTAAATCAAGAAGCGAGGGGTTAGAATTAGGGAAGAAATGAGTGGGTTGAAGAGGAAGTATGTGAAGATTGGAGGATTCAATTATATCTTTAAGTTTGGAAGACCGAGCATCACTTTTTAAAAGACATGTATTAAAATCACCCATAAAAATTAAATGTTCATAAGAAGGACTAAAGCTTTCAATGATATCTTGAAAGGCAGAAAAGTAATTGGTGGTGATAGAAGGGCTGTAAAATGCACCAAGCAGAATTTTAGAATGTGAAAGGGAGACTTCAACAATGAGATGTTCTGTCGTATCAGAGTGAGGTGGCTGAGGTGAACTACTAATGATTGTAAAAGGGAGATGAGATCGTAAGTATATAGCAACACCTCCACCAACTCGTCCCACACGGTCATTACGCACAAGGTTGAAGCCAGGAAGGGAATAAGCTATTGAGGGGAGGCAGGGTTTAAGCCAAGATTCGGAAACGAGAATAGCATGAAGATTAGATACCTCAAACGATGCTAGCATGTCGGGAAAATGTGCCGGTATACTTTGGGCATTAATGTGGACTGCATTAAAATTTTTTGGTGTAAGGGAGAAATAATCACAGAGAAAATGGTTTAACGAAGGGGGATCATTTATACTGTGATAACTGTCGTCGCTTATAAGGTCATTACTGGAAGAAAAAGATAAGGAATCGTCATTACTGGAATCGCTATTAATAGACATAATATTATAATTACTAATGATAAGATAAACTAAAAATACAAAAAAAAAAAAAAATTAAAAAAAAAATAAATAAAAATATATCAAAATAAAACAAAGTACGTCTTGGACTATACCTGCCAGCGTCTGGAACAGTGGCAACATAAAGAAAGATATGTCAAGTGTCAAGATTGTCAAAGATGTGAGCATTATTTTTAGCAAAAGTATTACATAAAATTAAAACAAAGTAAAACTACACTTAAATAGTGAATATTCTTCAAATTACATTATTTGAAGTAATATTAATAATAATTCAGTAAACCAAATTTAATAACGTAACAATACTAAACATCACTAGACAAAGGACAAAACTACTTGCATCTATGCCACCAAAACATAGACAAATTGCAAACACCTGGCAGTGACAATTGACAGTTGACATCTTACTAATTATTATAACCTCAGATTAAGTACCTAATTATAACACTAAACATTATAAAATAATTGATAAGTTAATATGCAAACTATTTCGGTAAATTGCAAGTTACCTTCAAAAAATTATAAAAAAATAAAAATAAAAACGAATGTTTAGATTTCCCAAAGAACATTATCAATAATCTATTTCAGTGTTCGGAGTCGAGCAAAAAATGCTCGGCAAAATGTTCGGTGGCGAGCAAAAAATGCTCGGCAAAATGTTCGGTGTCGAGCAAAAAATGTTCGGAGTCGAGCAAAAAATGCTCGGCAAAATGTTCGGTGTCGAGCAAAAAATGATCGGAGTCGAGCTAAAAATGCTCGGCAAAATGTTCGGAGTCGGGCAAAATACGTTCGGAGTCGAGCAAAAAATGCTCGGGAAAATGTTCGGTGTCGAGCAAAAAATGCTCGGGAAAATGTTCGGAGTCGGGCAAAATACGTTCGGAGTCGAGCAAAAAATGCTCGGCAAAATGTTCGGTGTCGTGCAAAAAATGTTCCGAGTCGAGCAAAAAATGTTCGAAGTCGAGCAAAAAATGTTCGGCAAAATGTTCGGAGTCGAGCAAAAAATGCTCGGAAAAATGTTGGGAGTCGAGCAAAAAATGCTCGGCAAAATGTTCGGAGTCGAGCAAAAAATGCTCGGCAAAATGTTCGGAGTCGAGCAAAATACGTTCGGAGTCGAGCAAAAAATGCTCGGCAAAATGTTCGGAGTCGAGCAAAAAATGCTCGGCAAAATGTTCGGAGTCGAGCAATAAATGCTCGGCAAAATGTTCGGAGTCGAGCAAAAAATGCTCGGTAAAATGTTCGGAGTCGAGCAAAATACGTTCGGAGTCGAGCAAAAAATGCTCGGGAAAATGTTCGGTGTCGAGCAAAAAATGCTCGGCAAAATGATCAGAGTCGAGCAAAAAATGCTCGGCAAAATGTTCGGAGTCGAGCAAAAAATGCTTGGCAAAATGTTCGGAGTCGAGAAAAATACGTTCGGAGTCGAGCAAAAAATGCTCGGGAAAATGTTCGGAGTCGAGCAAAAAATGTTCGGGGTCGAGCAAAAAATGCTCGGCGAAATGTTCGGAGTCGAGCAAAATAAGTTTGGAGTCGAGCAAAAAATGCTCGGCAAAATGTTCGGTGGCGAGCAAAAAATGCTCGGCAAAATGTTCGGTGTCGAGCAAAAAATGTTCGGAGTCGAGCAAAAAATGCTCGGCAAAATGTTCGGTGTCGAGCAAAAAATGATCGGAGTCGAGCTAAAAATGCTCGGGAAAATGTTCGGAGTCGAGCAAAATATGTTCGGAGTCGAGCAAAAAATGCTCGGGAAAATGTTCGGTGTCGAGCAAAAAATGCTCGGCAAAATGTTCGGAGTCGAGCAAAAAATGCTCGGGAAAATGTTCGGAGTCGAGCAAAAAATGCTCGGCAAAATGTTCGGAGTCGAGCAAAAAATGCTCGGGAAAATGTTCGGAGTCGAGCAAAAAATGCTCGGCAAAATGTTCGGTTTCAAGCAAAAAATGCTCGGCGTGATGTTCGGTGTCGAGCAAAAAATGCTCGGCAAATTGTTCGGAGTCGAGCAAAAAATGCTCGGGAAAATGTTCGGAGTCGGGCAAAATACGTTCGGAGTCGAGCAAAAAATGCTCGGCAAAATGTTCGGTGTCGTGCAAAAAATGTTCCGAGTCGAGCAAAAAATGTTCGAAGTCGAGCAAAAAATGTTCGGCAAAATGTTCGGAGTCGAGCAAAAAATGCTCGGAAAAATGTTGGGAGTCGAGCAAAAAATGCTCGGCAAAATGTTCGGAGTCGAGCAAAAAATGCTCGGCAAAATGTTCGGAGTCGAGCAAAATACGTTCGGAGTCGAGCAAAAAATGCTCGGCAAAATGTTCGGAGTCGAGCAAAAAATGCTCGGCAAAATGTTCGGAGTCGAGCAATAAATGCTCGGCAAAATGTTCGGAGTCGAGCAAAAAATGCTCGGTAAAATGTTCGGAGTCGAGCAAAATACGTTCGGAGTCGAGCAAAAAATGCTCGGGAAAATGTTCGGTGTCGAGCAAAAAATGCTCGGCAAAATGATCAGAGTCGAGCAAAAAATGCTCGGCAAAATGTTCGGAGTCGAGCAAAAAATGCTTGGCAAAATGTTCGGAGTCGAGAAAAATACGTTCGGAGTCGAGCAAAAAATGCTCGGGAAAATGTTCGGAGTCGAGCAAAAAATGTTCGGGGTCGAGCAAAAAATGCTCGGCGAAATGTTCGGAGTCGAGCAAAATAAGTTTGGAGTCGAGCAAAAAATGCTCGGGAAAATGTTCGGAGTCGAGCAAAAAATGCTCGGGAAAATGTTCGGAGTCGAGCAAAAAATGTTCGGTGTCGAGCAAAAAATGTTCGAAGTCGAGCAAAAAATGTTCGAAGTCGAGCAAAAAATGTACGGAGTCGAGCAAAATATGTTCGGAGTCGAGCAAAAAATGCTCGGGAAAATGTTCGGTGTCGAGCAAAAAATGCTCGGGAAAATGTTCGGTGTCGAGCAAAAAATGCTCGGAAAAAAGGTTCGGAGTCGAGCAAAAAATGCTCGACAAAATGTTTGGAGTTGAGCAAAATATTATGTTCGGAGTCGAGCAAAAAATGCTCGGCAAAATGTTCGGAGTCGAGCAAAAAATGCTCGGCAAAATGTTCGGAGTCGAGCAAAATATGTTTGGAGTTGAGCAAAAAATGCTCGGCAAAATGTTCGGAGTCGAGCAAAAAATGCTCGGCAAAATTTTCGGTTTCAAGCAAAAAATGCTCGGCGTGATGTTCGGTGTCGAGCAAAAAATGCTCGGCAAATTGTTCGGAGTCGAGCAAAAAATGCTCGGAAAAATGTTCGGTGTCGAGCAAAAAATGCTTGGGAAAATGTTCGGAGTCGAGCAAAATATGTTCGGAGTCGAGCAAAAAATGCTCGGCAAAATGTTCGGTGTCGAGCAAAAAATGTTCGGAGTCGAGCAAAAAATGCTCGGCAAAATGTTCGGTGTCGAGCAAAAAATGCTAAGGAAAATGTTCGGAGTCGAGCAAAATATGTTCGGAGTCGAGCAAAAAATGCTCGGGAAAATGTTCGGAGTCGAGCAAAACATGCTCGGGAAAATGTTCGATGTCGAGCAAAATATGTTCGGAGTCGAGCAAAAAATGCTCGGGAAAATGTTCGGTGTCGAGCAAAAAATGCTCGGCAAAATGTTCGGAGTCGAGCAAAAAATGCTCGGCAAAATGTTCGGAGTCGAGCAAAAAATGCTCGGCAAAATGTTCGGAGTCGGGCAAAATACGTTCGGAGTCGAGCAAAAAATGCTCGGCAAAATGTTCGGAGTCGAGCAAAATACGTTCGGAGTCGAGCAAAAAATGCTCGGCATAATGTTCGGAGTCGAGCAAAATATGTTCGGAGTCGAGCAAAAATGCTCGGCAAAATGTTCGGAGTCGAGCAAAAAATGTTCGAAGTCGAGCAAAAAATGCTCGGTACAATGTTCGGAGTCGAGCAAAAAATGCTCGGGAAAATGTTCGGAGTCGAGCAGAATATGTTCGGAGTCGAGCAAAAAATGCTCGGGAAAATGTTCGGTGTCGAGCAAAAAATGCTCGGCAAAATGTTCAGAGTCGAGCAAAATATATTCGGAGTCGAGCAAAATATGTTCGGAGTCGAGCAAAAAATGCTCGGCAAAATGTTCGGAGTCGAGCAAAAAATGTTCGGTGTCGAGCAAAAAATGTTCGGAGTCGAGCAAAAAATGCTCGGCAAAATGTTCGGAGTCGAGCAAAAAATGCTCGGGAAAATGTTCGGAGTCGAGCAGAATATGTTCGGAGTCGAGCAAAAAATGCTCGGGAAAATGTTCGGAGTCGAGCAAAAGATGCTCGGGAAAATGTTCGGAGTCGAGCAAAAAATGCTCGGCATAATGTTCGGAGTCGAGCAAAATATGTTCGGAGTCGAGCAAAAATGCTCGGCAAAATGTTCGGAGTCGAGCAAAAAATGTTCGAAGTCGAGCAAAAAATGCTCGGTACAATGTTCGGAGTCGAGCAAAAAATGTTCGGAGTCGAGCAAAAAATGCTCGGGAAAATGTTCGGAGTCGAGCAGAATATGTTCGGAGTCGAGCAAAATATGTTCGGAGTCGAGCAAAAAATGCTCGGGAAAATGATCGGAGTCGAGCAAAAAATGCTCGGGAAAATGATCGGAGTCGAGCAAAAAATGCTCGGGAAAATGTTCGGAGTCGAGCAAAAAATGCTCGGCATAATGTTCGGTGTCGAGCAAAATATGTTCGGAGTCGAGCAAAAATGCTCGGCAAAATGTTCGGAGTCGAGCAAAAAATGTTCGGGGTCGAGCAAAAAATGCTCGGCGAAATGTTCGGAGTCGAGCAAAATAAGTTTGGAGTCGAGCAAAAAATGCTCGACAAAATGTTCGGAGTCGAGCAAAAAATGCTCGGCAAAATGTTCGGTGTCGAGCAACAAATGTTCGGAGTCGAGCAAAAAATGCTCGGGAAAATGTTCGGTGTCGAGCAAAAAATGCTCGGCAAAATGTTCGGTGTCGAGCAAAAAATGCTCGGCAAAATGTTCGGAGTCGAGCAAAATATGTTCGGAGTCGAGCAAAAAATGCTCGGGAGAATGTTCGGTGTCGAGCAAAAAATGCTCGGCAAAATGTTCGGAGTCGAGCAAAAAATGCTCGGGAAAATGTTCGGAGTCGAGTAAAAAATGCTCGGCAAAATGTTCGGATTCGAGCAAAAAATGTTCGGTGTCGAGCAAAATATGTTCGGGATCGAGCAAAATATGTTTGGAGTTGAGCAAAAAATGCTCGGCAAAGTGTTCGGAGTCGAGCAAAAAATGCTCGGCAAAATGTTTGGAGTCGAGCAAAAAATGCTCGGCAAAATGTTCGGTTTCAAGCAAAAAATGCTCGGCGTGATGTTCGGTGTCGAGCAAAAAATGTTCGGAATCGAGCAAAATATGTTTGGAGTTGAGCAAAAAATGCTCGGCAAAGTGTTCGGAGTCGAGCAAAAAATGCTCGGCAAAATGTTTGGAGTCGAGCAAAAAATGCTCGGCAAAATGTTCGGTTTCAAGCAAAAAATGCTCGGCGTGATGTTCGGTGTCGAGCAAAAAATGTTCGGTGTCGAGCAAAAAATGTTCGGAGTCGAGCAAAAAATGCTCGGCAAAATGTTCGGAGTCGAGCAAAAAATGCTCGGGAAAATGTTCGGAGTCGAGCAGAATATGTTCGGAGTCGAGCAAAAAATGCTCGGGAAAATGTTCGGAGTCGAGCAAAAGATGCTCGGGAAAATGTTCGGAGTCGAGCAAAAAATGCTCGGCATAATGTTCGGAGTCGAGCAAAATATGTTCGGAGTCGAGCAAAAATGCTCGGCAAAATGTTCGGAGTCGAGCAAAAAATGTTCGAAGTCGAGCAAAAAATGCTCGGTACAATGTTCGGAGTCGAGCAAAAAATGCTCGGGAAAATGTTCGGAGTCGAGCAGAATATGTTCGGAGTCGAGCAAAAAATGCTCGGGAAAATGTTCGGTGTCGAGCAAAAAATGCTCGGCAAAATGTTCAGAGTCGAGCAAAATATATTCGGAGTCGAGCAAAATATGTTCGGAGTCGAGCAAAAAATGCTCGGCAAAATGTTCGGAGTCGAGCAAAAAATGTTCGGTGTCGAGCAAAAAATGTTCGGAGTCGAGCAAAAAATGCTCGGCAAAATGTTCGGAGTCGAGCAAAAAATGCTCGGGAAAATGTTCGGAGTCGAGCAGAATATGTTCGGAGTCGAGCAAAAAATGCTCGGGAAAATGTTCGGAGTCGAGCAAAAAATGCTCGGGAAAATGTTCGGAGTCGAGCAAAAAATGCTCGGCATAATGTTCGGAGTCGAGCAAAATATGTTCGGAGTCGAGCAAAAATGCTCGGCAAAATGTTCGGAGTCGAGCAAAATATGTTCGGAGTCGAGCAAAAATGCTCGGCAAAATGTTCGGAGTCGAGCAAAAAATGTTCGAAGTCGAGCAAAAAATGCTCGGTACAATGTTCGGAGTCGAGCAAAAAATGTTCGGAGTCGAGCAAAAAATGCTCGGGAAAATGTTCGGAGTCGAGCAGAATATGTTCGGAGTCGAGCAAAATATGTTCGGAGTCGAGCAAAAAATGCTCGGGAAAATGATCGGAGTCGAGCAAAAAATGCTCGGGAAAATGTTCGGTGTCGAGCAAAAAATGCTCGGCAAAATGTTCGGAGTCGAGCAAAAAATGCTCGGCAAAATGTTCGGAGTCGAGCAAAAAATGCTCGGCAAAATGTTCGGTGTCGAGCAAAAAATGTTCGGAGTCGAGCAAAAAATGCTCGGTAAAATGTTCGAAGTCGAGCAAAAAATGCTCGGCAAAATGTTCGCATTCGAGCAAAAAATGTTCGGTGTCGAGCAAAAAATGTTCGAAGTCGAGCAAAAAATGCTCGGCAAAATGTTCGGAGTCGAGCAAAATATGTTCGGAGTCGAGCAAAAAATGCTCGACAAAATGTTCGGAGTCGAGCAAAAAATGCTCGGCAAAATGTTCGGTGTCGAGCAAAAAATGTTCGGAGTCGAGCAAAAAATGCTCGGCAAAATGTTCGGTGGCGAGCAAAAAATGCTCGGCAAAATGTTCGGTGTCGAGCAAAAAATGTTCGGAGTCGAGCAAAAAATGCTCGGCAAAATGTTCGGTGTCGAGCAAAAAATGATCGGAGTCGAGCTAAAAATGCTCGGCAAAATGTTCGGAGTCGGGCAAAATACGTTCGGAGTCGAGCAAAAAATGCTCGGGAAAATGTTCGGTGTCGAGCAAAAAATGCTCGGGAAAATGTTCGGAGTCGGGCAAAATACGTTCGGAGTCGAGCAAAAAATGCTCGGCAAAATGTTCGGTGTCGTGCAAAAAATGTTCCGAGTCGAGCAAAAAATGTTCGAAGTCGAGCAAAAAATGTTCGGCAAAATGTTCGGAGTCGAGCAAAAAATGCTCGGAAAAATGTTGGGAGTCGAGCAAAAAATGCTCGGCAAAATGTTCGGAGTCGAGCAAAAAATGCTCGGCAAAATGTTCGGAGTCGAGCAAAATACGTTCGGAGTCGAGCAAAAAATGCTCGGCAAAATGTTCGGAGTCGAGCAAAAAATGCTCGGCAAAATGTTCGGAGTCGAGCAATAAATGCTCGGCAAAATGTTCGGAGTCGAGCAAAAAATGCTCGGTAAAATGTTCGGAGTCGAGCAAAATACGTTCGGAGTCGAGCAAAAAATGCTCGGGAAAATGTTCGGTGTCGAGCAAAAAATGCTCGGCAAAATGATCAGAGTCGAGCAAAAAATGCTCGGCAAAATGTTCGGAGTCGAGCAAAAAATGCTTGGCAAAATGTTCGGAGTCGAGAAAAATACGTTCGGAGTCGAGCAAAAAATGCTCGGGAAAATGTTCGGAGTCGAGCAAAAAATGTTCGGGGTCGAGCAAAAAATGCTCGGCGAAATGTTCGGAGTCGAGCAAAATAAGTTTGGAGTCGAGCAAAAAATGCTCGGCAAAATGTTCGGTGGCGAGCAAAAAATGCTCGGCAAAATGTTCGGTGTCGAGCAAAAAATGTTCGGAGTCGAGCAAAAAATGCTCGGCAAAATGTTCGGTGTCGAGCAAAAAATGATCGGAGTCGAGCTAAAAATGCTCGGGAAAATGTTCGGAGTCGAGCAAAATATGTTCGGAGTCGAGCAAAAAATGCTCGGGAAAATGTTCGGTGTCGAGCAAAAAATGCTCGGCAAAATGTTCGGAGTCGAGCAAAAAATGCTCGGGAAAATGTTCGGAGTCGAGCAAAAAATGCTCGGCAAAATGTTCGGAGTCGAGCAAAAAATGCTCGGGAAAATGTTCGGAGTCGAGCAAAAAATGCTCGGCAAAATGTTCGGTGTCGAGCAAAAAATGTTCGGAGTCGAGCAAAAAATGCTCGGCAAAATGTTCGGTGTCGAGCAAAAAATGCTAAGGAAAATGTTCGGAGTCGAGCAAAATATGTTCGGAGTCGAGCAAAAAATGCTCGGGAAAATGTTCGGAGTCGAGCAAAACATGCTCGGGAAAATGTTCGATGTCGAGCAAAATATGTTCGGAGTCGAGCAAAAAATGCTCG